>QFDD01005937.1:0-15911 GCA_006871305.1 Vachellia collinsii | reverse complement strand
CATCTCCCCGATGGTACTCATCAGCCTGCACAAAGCTTCAATATCCTCCTCATCAGGATCCTGATACGATCCCAGTAACTTCTTGATGCACTCATGCATTATCCTCTCTATCAACATCTTTTTCTTATATAACTCTCCAATCAACAGTACAATACCTAACCTGCGCCTTCTTGCCTTAATTCGTTTCTCTTCCCTCACCTCATCTGACTGTGTAACTTCACCCTCATCATCTTTATTAGCTTCTTCCTGCTCTCTTTCACCCCTCTCAAATTCCTCTTGGCATTTGTTTAGTAATACTCTCTTAAAAGTTATCTTTTTATTGTCCTCACTGAAATCGGGCAACTCAGCAGCGAGATGCAAGCAGAGATTGGCACATATTTCACAGAAGGTAGGCTCCATTAGAGCTTTCTCAAATATTTGAGATGTTACACCAACAAGAGTGGCAGCACTGTCAATATTAACTGCTTTTACCTGCTCAAAAAGTTTCTCAAAATTCTGAGGAGTTAACTTGTTCAAAATGGCTTTCAACTGCCTCTGTTTTGCTTGTTCCTCATATGTCACCTTACCCACATACTTCTCAGCTTTGTGCATAATCTGTAGAGGGGTTTGAGGAGAAGGAATTAAACCCCTCTGCCATTTATTCTTCCTCAGATCAATCGCATCCTTCAACATGAATCTAACCCGACAAGACAAATTCATGTTGTTTGATAACAGTTTCATCCTTTCAAAATATGCATCCATGTGCTCCTTCGCTTTGGGATGATCAATCATCTCCCCGATGGTACTCATCAGCCTGCACAAAGCTTCAATATCTTCCTCATCAGGATCCTGATACGATCCCAGTAACTTCTTGATGCACTCATGCATTATCCTCTCTCTCATCATCTTTTTCTTATATAACTCTCCAATCAACAGTACAATACCTAACCTGCGCCTTCTTGCCTTAATTCGTTTCTCTTCCCTCACCTCATCTGACTGTGTAACTTCACCCTCATCATCTTTATTAGCTTCTTCCTGCTCTCTTTCACCCGTCTCAAATTCCTCTTGGCATTTGTTTAGTAATACTTTCTTAAAAGTTATCTCTTCATTGTCCACACTGAAATCGGGCAACTCAGCAGCGAGATGCAAGCAGAGATTGGCACATATTTCACAGAAGGTAGGCTCCATTAGAGCTTTCTCAAATATTTGAGATGTTACACCAACAAGAGTGGCAGCACTGTCAATATTAACTGCTTTTACCTGCTCAAAAAGTTTCTCAAAATTCTGAGTTAACTTGTTCAAAATGGCTTTCAACTGCCTCTGCTTCGCTTGTTCCTCATATGTCACCTTACCCACATACCTCTCAGCTTTGTGCATAATCTGTAGAGGGGTTTGAGGAGAAGGAATTAAACCCCTCTGCTGGAAGTTAGTTGCTCGTTGCCACCTCTCACCATCAGGGCTATTCTTTTGCATAACTCCCTGATTACCCATGGATTGCTTTGATCCAGAAAGGATCCCACCAGCACCTTGCAGAGGTGTCTGAGGACGTGGCCTTAAGACACCATAATTGCCTCCTTGACCATGTAGAAATCCTGCATTACCTCCTAAGCCATCCATATGACTATCACGTCCTGAATTAAAAGGTCCAGGGACTTTATTCCACCAGTCTTCTTCAAAATGCCCAGACCTGCGGCAGTCCATTCGAGGCATCCCACCAGGCCTATCCATAATTATTCGTGGACTAAGATGTGAATCGCATTCAACATGAGAACTAGTTCTATTAGAATTCATCAAAGCATCAGCAATGTCTTCTGGAATTTCGAAACCCTCTGGAAGATCAATGCATTGCTCTTCAAATTTCAGAGGGAAATCTCTTGAGTATTTTTTCGCTGTAAGTTCACTTCCATCACTGACCTGTTGAGCTTTATTGACAACTTCCAATTTTGGGGAAGACATGTCAGCAGCATCCTCCCAGTCATCAGGCTCAGTCTTATCATGTCCATCTTTCTCATTGGCCATAGCATCCGGTTGAGCAGCCTCTTTAGGCAACTGCTTTAAACTTCCAGATGAAGTACTTTCTTTTCTCTCTGTAATTACAATGAATTCTTTCTTTTCCTCAGGTCTCTTGTACGCATTATACAGATCAGAAGTTGAGCCAGCAGCGTCTGCTTTCTGAAGAATCTCCCACATTTTCTTCTTTCCTTTTATAGTGGTTTTCACCTTATTTCGCTGCAAAATAGATCTATCCTTGTTAATTCCAAAATCAATTTATTTTACGACGTCGTTTATTCAAACAACATATATTCTCCATGATCAAGGGGGGAACAGAGAGGGGAACAAAGATTCAGAACACAATGGACCAGAATACTTCAGTAACGATTGCCAAACAAGACCAAAAAAAAAAATACTTATGGGTTTATATTTACATGAAACTAAATACCCTATCATCCAACCCATTTGCTTAATCTAATTCATCAATCCATTTAAATAAAGGAGAGCGATTCTCTACCAATTCACACAAAGTGATTATTCTGTTTTCAACCCGTGCAACCTCAGCTCTGGCAGCCGCTAAACTAAGCTCCATGTTGGTAATCTCTTGGCTAAGATCTTGTGCCTTTGTGCACAATGTCTTCAACTCAGAGGTGGCATTGTCTATTGCTGACTGGGCCTCCCAAGCCTCACTCACCTGCAAGCGCATCTCACCAATGAAGCCCGCATCAAAGCCAAAGGTCTTGAGTTCTCCAAGCACAACTTCAATCTCGCTCATCTTCGACGCATTCAAGGTGCCGGCAGATAGAGTTGAAAGTAGTTGAAGGAGATTTGACAGAGAGCAAAACATCCAACGGATGAAGGTCTTCCTTCTATCAGACCTAATCATCAATAGGTTGGGATATTTGTTAAAGGCTATCTCCATTAGTTCGGTGGCTTTATCATCTAATTCACACAACACAGCTAGATTTTTTGCCACGTTAGTAGTAGAGACACTCGCAGAAGCTCCTGTAACAGCAGGGCAAGGTGAGATGAGCTGTAGGATCTCCCCAACATTGGCGTAAGTGTCTTCATCTAAATACTCTTCAGACGTTGAGGCACGGGCAGGAATCGATTGAATTCGTGAAAAGGGAAAACAATCATTAGCTAAGGTCTCACCGGTCACTGTTTCAATCTGCCCAGTGAATTGGGATATCTCAGGGATGGCTTCCATTACTAGACCATCCTCAATTTGAGGTTGGAAATCTGCAGATGTAAGACAAGTATACTGTTAGCAGAGGCAAAATTCAGCATGGTAGTTTAAATAAGAGCATGCGTACCTCCAGTAGTGGACGAGGAAATCAGATTGTCAGATTGAGAAGGAGCCAAGGGATCTTCCAGTTCAAAAACCCCTGAGGTGGCCCCACTTTCGGTCCCCTCCTGAACTTGAGCACGCAAGTCTGAGGGAAGTGAAAAATGCCTTAACATAGGAATGAAATCATGGAAACGAGAGCAGAGTTTGCCTCTTCTTCAAATCTTGAGATATATATATATATATAGAGAGAGAGAGAGAGTCACACACAAGGAGTTTAGTAACCACCATTATTAACCAAATAAGGTATTTTAAATGCCCAAAAAATTGAATTGCTGCAATTAAAATTCCTTGTGTACAAATTTCATGTTATTTCAAGCCCCACAATCCACATGCGACTTTGTGAGCTGCCCAGTTAATTCATGCTTTGCATATTAAGCTCTTTCTATGAGACTGTAAAATTTAAGATGTGGGTTTTTGATAGACTTGACTTACCTAAGAAGTTCGTTCTTCTCCTAACCAAAGCCTCACTGGTGCTTGGATCCACAGCCTCATCTGTAACTAGGGATTCAAACTGCCTGCTCCCAGGACAAGTACTCTGCTGCCAACCTTGAAATAATTCTCCTGAAGATGATGTTGGGGGTGGGGCATTCATTCTTTCCGTTCCGGGGTAAGAGGTCTCCCCATTTCTATCTGGGAATGCATTCCCTTTGTTGCTAGAAGGCGTGGAGTTTATCTCCTTTAGAGAATCTAATCTATCAACAATGCTCTGCACTTGAGCTACCTGAAGAAAGGTGGTAAAATTGATGTTCAGGCTTTTGCAGTCAATAAGGGTAACCCTGATCCTAATGAGCCTAGTGAGGAAATCTAACACACTTCTACGAAGCAGCAAGGGAAAGGTAATGTGATTTATACCTCACACAACTAAGATTAAAATTTAGAATAATATCAATTTCACATATATTCAGACCATTCTAAGAAAAAATGCATCCACATATTCCATGCACATGGGATAAAATAAAATGATGATAAATCATCCAACAAAGAATCCTACTGGCTGTCCATGCATTACAACACTCAACACGTCATAGCTACTTAACAGTGAATTTATTGCAAATTGATATCCATTTAGTCGGATAAAGTACACTGGCGCTATGCAATCTAGGTAGCCATCCTTAATAAAGTTTTGATTAAAAAAAAAAGTTGAGCAGAAAATGGAAAGAGTCACAGGTACAAAATATAAGACAATGACATTGCATTGCCATCAATATCATTGCCCAATTTGAATCCTTAGCTGCACTCAGGAGAGAAACAATTGATTCTCTGGACCATTCTAATTGGTTGATGCAATGTATACTGATATTAAACCTGCAAAGAATCTTCAAACCAAAACTGTAGCGCCAGAAATGAAAAATGAAAGCAAGTCATCATTGTTCAATTGCTTAATACAGCTTCATCCTGAAAGAATAATAATTTTTCAGGACCATTGCATGAATATTGTTCAAACCTAAATAATACTAATTTAATACTAATATAAAAGAAAAAGATCAGTCATTTCTTTATACTCTTCCTGCAAGTGGTCCTTTGGTGAATAACTCAAAAAATAAAGCTGCTTAAGAAAGTTATTAGGTAAATTTGTAGAAGTTCGAAAGATTAATCTAAGAGAATTGAAGAACGACAAAGACACAGGGGAGTATGCTGTGTAATTCTTCCGTGATCATTTCTCATTCATCCGAGAATAGAAAAGACACAGCATATGATCACATACGCTTTTTTCCCCCTAGACAACAGTCTGCTTCGTTATTATAAACACTAATATCGACAGATGTCGCCACTCATGGTCCATGACTTATAATTTGTCAAAATAAGGATAGCATGAAAATGGCATGAACAAGAGACAAAACATTAGAACTTCAGAGTAGTCTTGACACCATAAATACTACCTCAGCTTTTCTCTGCAGCCTTGCTTCACCATTCAGCCTCAATAGCATCCAGTTTCAGCAACCGCCTCGTAAGCAACTCAGACAGGGTAAGAAATTCATTCTCCGCAACATTGGTTCCACATTTTACAGCCACCTCTAAGGCTTCTATCTGCAAGGTTGAAATGAGATGAAAGATCATTCTCTATCTAACATGTTTTCAATTATTCTAACCTAATATGCTTCTACAGCAAGCAGTCAGGAAATAATGAATCACACTCTCAGAGAGCTGGTCCATGTCTGCTCTAACTCTAGCAACAGCTTCAAAAGCTTTCGACATGCCAAAATTTTTCCTGATTTTCTCAAGTTCCCTCCCTCTGCTAGCAGCTTCCTCAAAACGAAATATTTCTGAATTGTCCTTTACACCTTCCAAGTGCAAATGCTCTTCATCCTGCTTTTCTTTCCGTCAGAAGATGAGTGTTTGCTCTTCAGGATCTAAACCCGTTTTATGCGCAAGCAGTCTCTTAACATCCCCTGTTATTGAAGATCTAATCAGGCTAATATGTATTAAAAAAGGAAATAATATATTCAATATCTAAAGCTTCTTCTGCCACATGTTACTAGCTTTCTAGATAGACTCGAGATAAATCAACCATCAATATCATTTTCCAGCGTGTAACTTTAATACACCCTAAATAGGGAAAATCATTATGAAAGGAAATCAGACTAAATTGTTCAACAACTACTTTATTCATGAAATTTCAAGCTTTATTCCATGTATTTAGCACATGACTCATCAACTTTAATCCTATCAATTTCGTCCTCACATTTTCTCAAAACATAAAATATTCTCCAACTCAACGATCAACATCCAAAACTGCAATCTGAAACCTATTTTAAAGATTTTTCACATTGAAATATAATTCAGTGAACATATCCTTCCAAATTGCATGGTGCCATATTATCTATCATATTAAATACACTACCCAGCAAGTGTATATGATCAGAAGATACACATTCACCAAATAATAAACCCAATCCCAACTCCGGCAAGTTCTGACCTTAATCTGTTAAGAAAATCATAAGTGTCCAATTTTAGATACAACCTAATGGCAGAGCCTAAGATGCCACCTTGCATTAGGATTCACCAAAACTAAAGGTGCACAATAACCAAACTGTCCACGACCTACTCAAGATTAAACTTCTCCTTGTTAATTTCCTAAATTTGGCTTATCACATATATTTAGTGAACGAGTTAGATCAACATATTATTCAGTTGAGTCTCTACTCTGGCTCACCAAGTTGAAAACAACTTGGTTGATAAAGTCCTTTTTTGTTTTTTTGCTCAATACGTTCAGTGCTTATATATTAGCCGACCACACCAGGCTTTGTTGTGGTTTGTTCTGTGATTATATATTGATTTTAGTACAGATCATAAACAAACATGAAAGTTTATCCATCTAAGTTGTATGTATGTAGTACAAATTTATAATTTTAAAGTTCCTTTTTTTTTTGGTGCAGAATTTTAGGGAAAAAATTTATATACACAAGCATAAATTACATTTATGATTGCCAGCATAGCTTTCGGGCTCAACTCCGTTAAAGGAACTTAAAATGATGGCCAATATTGGTTTTGATTAATCTGCGGGCTCAAAATTTGCCTCATTGGTTTTTTTTGGCCAATCGCCTCGCTCTCTTTTAAATAAACAGGTTTGATTATCATTAGCCTGGACTTGATTGGTCTACATATATAACATAAAGAAGTCAAATTCAGGAGCAACTCAAGGTTCATCGTAATCGGACGAGGGAACACACAAAAAAACTCACCGAAAGTAGATTCCGCAGGGAGAGAGACCTCGTTCCGTGAGGAATGATTAGAGATAGTGATCTTGATAATGCGCCCACTGTTAGCGTCGGCGAGCCGCCGATTGGAATCGATCAATTGAACTGTAAAACATCAAAGTTTGAGCTTCTCAAAGTTTTACAAGAGATCAAGCAAGGTAGGGATTAAGACTTCATTGCTATCAATTTATCGAGCCTGTTTGGGAAACGGGGAATGGCTTCTGAGAAAATGTATTTTGGAAAAAGGAGTTTTGACCCGAATGCATTTTGGTAGAATGCATTTATGTTTGGATAGATTAAATTCAGAATGACTTTTGGTAGAATGCATTTACGTTTGGATAAATGTTGGAAAAGTGACTTTTCGAAAAAATTAGAAAAAATATAAAATACTTAATACATATATATTATTTTATATATTGATACATATATATTATTTTATATATTGTGATAAAATTAAAAAAAAATATAAAGTGATTAAAAAATGTAAAAAATAAAAATACATGTAAATTACATACCATTTAAAAGTGAAACTGTCTAACTAATAATAATATTGTTAAAATTTTGGTATACTCAAAGTTGCATTCATAATAGAATTAAAAATCAAATTATACAAACTTTATAATCCAATTCATTATGTTATGTTATTATTATTTGGACAATTTTATTTTCTCTCATTTTAACACAATATATAAAATAATGTATATGTATTAATGATCTTCATGTCCTTTTAAGTAATTTCCTCAAAAAGTCACTTTTCCAACATTTATCAAAACATAAATGCATTCTACCAAAAGTCATTCTGAATCTAACCTATCCAAATATAAATGCATTTTACCAAAATGCATTCTGATTAAAACTCCTTTTTTCAAAATGTATTTTACCAAAAATCATTCCCCGACGATTTCTCAAATGGGTACTCGGTGTGTTGAGGGCGTGAAGAAAAGCTGAAACGGTGTGTGAAGGCGTGAAGCGAGACGTGAAGCAAATGGTTTTACTCTCCCTTCGAGATGAGACAACACGCTGAACACATCTGACAAAGTTGGGACGTGCATTAACCTTCTGTCCAACGGTAAAATGCATTTTACTCACTTTCGTACCGTTTTGTGTAATGCCTTCCACACAGCAAGTATCCCAAACATAAAAAAAAATTGCAACGGGCTTTGCTAACCTGGAATGCATTCCACGGCCCCATAACGGAATCCCAAACACGCATCATATCGGTTTGCCCCTTTGTTGATATATACATAGAGAGAATAATCTCTAATCTTTTTCAGTACAATTTTATCTCTCATTTTAAATTTAATGCAATTTTAGATTTAATGCAATTTTGGGTAATGTTTTTTTTAAAAAAATTGATATTTAAATCTCTAACTTTTAACTCAACCCCTTAATTATAATTTGGTCGACTCAACTTCTAAATTTTTAATCCGTTTATAATTCAGTCCATCACCTTTTTTATCATTTTCTTTTCTTTTTTTTTTTGGTATATTATCATCCTTATTATTTTCAACTCAAAGTAAATCATCCTATCTAATAAAAATGTGAATAGTTTCCAATTTAGCTCCACCTAAGCAAAAAAGATAATCAACAAATCAATTGTCACCAATGATGAAGTAGTTCAGCTATTGCAATCACCTATCCATACTCCCATCCAGCCGTTTTTACTCTTCAAGAGATTGAGAGCATGATGGAATGTGAATGGGATGTCGAGCAAATATATTGTTATTGCGATGCTAATTCAATTGTGAATGATCTGACAAGGGAGTTTAAACCTTTATAACAATTGGGCAAGAGAAATTAGAATATCACAAGTTAAGTCATTTTCTTTCTGAAGTGTGAAGTAGTCCGTCATGGTGAAATTTGACTTTTAAATTAAATTGAAGGAAATTAAATTGGTGTGAAGCAAAACAATTTAGGTCTATCCTGTATTTTCAAATCCAGAGATAGTTGATACTGACTTCTTGAATTGCAGTTGATGTCAACCTCCTCTCTTTGAAGAAGATGATTTAGGTTGAGTTGGAAATAATAAGAACGATAATATAAAAATGAAAAGATGAGAGATTAGATTATGTGCGAATTAAGAATTCAGAGGTTGAATATCATCAAGTTATCATTAAGGGATTGAGTTATAAGTGAATTAAAAGTTAGGGTACTAAAAGATTAATTTTCCCTACAAAAAAGTGTGTATTAAAAAAGATTAGGGTACTGATAGCATTTGATAAATAAAATCAGAGTTATGTATGCTACTTTACCCTATATATATAAAGTATAACATAAGCTGATTATCTTTTGTTGGGAAAGAACAAGTAATATTAAAATTTTACATTGCTGAATTCTTATTCAAAATTCAAATATAAAATTCGTTATTAGAATTTATAATTGTCTAACAAAAAAATGTTAAATGCACAATTTATTAATTTTTAAATAAAATAATTAAATCTTAAGGGAAAAAAAAGGACAGCAGCTCAAATTTGACGCCGTATTAAGAAAGTTATTCATTTACATTATATTCTACACCCACAAAGTATAGATCAATTCCAAACCTAGCAAAGAAAAGCAGTTAATATATTAAACATGTCTTAAATTAAAAAAAAAGAAAAAAGAAGTTAACTTTGCCCATTTTGTCTCACATCTCTCCACTAACTTTCTCTTTTATTTAATGGGGAAATGCATTAATATTTATGCAAATTAATTGAGAAAAAGCAGCCGAAGACTTGTGGACAATGGGACGAGAAGACTTGAGAAGGAACAAGGAAATTACCAATCCACTATCCAAGTTGCTTCCATAGATAAAAAATAAATGAATGAAAAAAAAATATTATTGTACTTGCAAACTTGCGAAGGAAGGAGGAAGAACATCATGTGAACAGGAAGAATTATTATATTGCAAACTTGCGAAGGAAGGAGGAAGAACATCATGGTGGGCAAGAAAGGCTCAACTCAATCAAATCCACTTTGATAAAAGCTGTAACAATCAAACCGGCCCTTCCCTATCTTTTTTTAGACTTTACTGCTCTATCAAGTCAACGATATCACAGGCCACTGCATCCGAATCGTTTTGATTTAACATGAATAGTTCAGATCTAATTTTTTTATTTTTAATTAAAAAATTACTTTAATGATATAATATCTAAAATAAAATTAATCTATTAACTATCACATTTTTAAATAATATTTTTGTATTAAAAAATTACTTGTTTAGAAAAATCAACTCTGCAAATCTAGAATAAGATCTCGACGATCTAAATTTAATGGATTGAAAGAGCTTGTCTAAATGAAAAGCGGTAATTAAGATGTTAAATTTTATCTGTTTATTGAAATTTTAAATTGTTGTGACATAGTATCCATTAATATTAATGACAAAAACTAATTTTTCAAAATCATTTACAATTTATAAGATAAATATATGAAATAAATTTTATTTTAACTTAGGTAATACCTTCACTTTTAAAAAAAAAAAAAAAAAAATTCCCAGCCACCTCTTGCCTTTCGGCTGTCGGAGATTTGACACTGGCGGTGGGCCGCCTCATTTTGGATTACTGAGATTAGGCGGCCTGACTTGTCCTTTTTATAGTCAAGAGTATTTTTCTATCTTTTTTCACTTTACTTTTTCATTATTGATCTATCTTTTAAAAAGAATTATTGCTAATTTATTAAATTCTATAACTTTGAATTTTCATATTATAATGCTCTATGATTTTTTTTAACCTTTTACTGTCATCAACAAAATATGTTTAATTAAATTTAATTTACAAAGATTCGTTAAATGTGTTAACTATTATCTAATTAACTACTCATGCGATCCAAAAAAAGATCATTTTCGTAGTGAAAATCACACTACAAAAATATCTTAAAGATTGGGGGAGTAATACACACACGTGTCAAAAAGAAGTGTGAAACATACTGATACAACTCCAAAGAGAGTGGTAAATTTGCATGCGTGCACACAAACACATTCGTAGATACCTATGTATGTGAGATATATATATTATATTATATTATATTTGCACAGTTAATATTGCAGTTATTAGCTAGTGAACGAAGATCATCCGAAAGTGGCTACGAATACGGCTTCCCCAACTAGGTGGCCTGCTATTGCCTCCACCAGCTTCTCCTCCGTCACCTGCAACCACTCCAACTATATTACTCTTCCGGCTGTAAACGTAAGACCTAATTTGTAGGGTAATTGATTAATAGTCTCATAATTCTCTCAGTTTTCATAGATCAATATTTCTCTTGTCCTACTATATCAATATTTCTCTTGTCCTACTTATAAGATTGAGAGAAATATTTATTTTATTTTATTTATAAATCACCTCATAAATAATTTTACCATTCATCTATTATATATTAACTTTGTTCTTGTATATTATAGTAAATATTAAATATGAAAGAAGTTGTAAAGCAATTGAATTTTAAGATGGAGTTAACCAAATTTAAGGTTTCCATTTATTTATGTGAAGCATGTCTGTATAACATCTGCTGGGAGTGATTTATAAATATGATCAACATAGTGTATCTTAAGACATGGATATTTTTACGTGCCCCCAGAAATCCTCGTTTACTTCCAAAATTCATTCGTGTTTGTTCTTCTTCATCCGGCTTATGAGCCAAAAATCATTGTTTACAATAGAAGTAATGACTAATCAACCATTATTGGGTTGATTTTTCCTAAACCATTTTGGGACTTGAGGGACTCATGAGGTGAAGACTTAACTAACCTGTTAAGTCAGCATTCCTCTGTTTGGTGAGAAGACCATCCCACACACTTAAATCAAATGTTAGGGCCTCTATATATAGAGCTCCAGAGTGATTAACTAACTACGATATGATCTAACAGAGTCTCAAGTATCTCATGCCTCTGGGAGGTTTTGGGCTATAAAGTTTGTGAAAATGTGGATGAGAACTTGATGTATACGTACCTGATTATCAAAGTGCATGTCAGAATCCAAAGCATAGAGTTTGAACTCAAACCTATTGCCATAATTAGGCATCTTGGGTCCACTCCATAGCTTCACGCTCCAGTCATTAAGCCCTTCTTCAATCCCGCCGTGCTCATCCCCCAGTGCATCTTCATTGCCGGAGAACCCTTCCGGCAGCCCTCTCAGTGTTCACCACCACCCAGTGAGTCACCGGAACGAGGTGGCCACTTGGGTTGACGGCGTCGATGTCCTGCACCAGGAGGGCCAAGCTCTTGGCTTGATCAGGCACGTTGCGCCACTCCAGAGGGGGAGATACGTTCCACTTGGTCTCTACGCCTTCTTGTGTGCAGTATCTTGGTAACCTTGGTCCTCCTCCTCTTTCCTTTTCTGTTGCAGGAGAAACTAACTTGAATTCTTTGCTTGCCATTTTAGGGTTTGAAGAACGTCTGTTAATTAACTTGGAGGAGGACGATCGATGCTGTGTTTGGTGTATATATATAGAGGTGGTGTGGTAACAACTAACATGTGTCATTGAGGTGAACAGAGAGGAGAGTCCGGATTTGACACCTATGACAAAACTTGTAAGGGGATGCTTTGTTTTGTATAATTTTTCCCTTCATATTCTTCTAGTTCATGGAAAAGTATGTTTGGTATGAGATGGGATGGTGAGCGTAGGGAAAATTTTTTTCAATTGGATTTAAAATAAGAGAAAAGTGGGGTTAAAAGTTTAATTAATTTTTTTTTTACTTTTATCTTACATCTTATCTTTATTAAAATTTTATAACTTTTTTTTTTTTTCAAATTTAACTCAAAAATTTTCCCTCCCCTCCCACCAAACAACCCCTTAGTTGTGAGAGAGTACTCTAAACTCAACCACTTGTGTTAATTAGCTTTATGACGTTTCTTACTAAAGTCAATTAGGAGTGCAAGAATTTCTTTTTAGGTGAAAGACTCGAAGCTAGAATTGAATCAATGCAAATTATAAGGATCCATTTGAAGAAGTGGTGGGTGAAATAACTTTTTGATAGAATTTTTTTTTGGAAAATGAAGGTACGATAGAAATTAGAAGATATGATATGATTTATGTTTGGAATGTAAATTACAGAAGTGATTTTTTATGTAAAGTAAAACTTTGTTTAAATAAATGTTTAAGAAATAAGTTTCGGTAGAAAATAACTTAAAAGGATATGAATTTTATTATATGTATGTATGGTATAATTTCAAGAGAAATATTACAAATGAAATTTTTAAAAAATTTAATGTATTCTTGAGAAAAATTTGTAAAAATTAAATAAAATAATGTTATTACAATATTTATAATTAAATTTTAAAACTGTATTTTCAAAGAGAAATACTCTCACTCTCACTCATGCGCACAGAGGGATCACACACAGTAAAACGCACAAACACTGTCGGAAAAAAGTTTATGAATCCCGCTCATTAAAACCTGATTACCATGCTTAACATTAAATACTTAGTTGAAAGAGTTAATTAAATCTAGACTTTTCAAATTTAATATAGATGGTTCAGATTTGATTTTTTTTTTAAATGATGTTTTCTTAAATAAAAAAATCACTTTTTAAAAAAATAATAGTTAAGAGATTGTTTTTATTTTAAATTTTATATCCACTGGAATAATATTTTTAAAAAAAGTATAGACTTCTAAAAAATTAAATTTAGACTATTCAAATTTAATCTGAACTGTTTAAATCTAATTAACTCTTTCTATTAAGTAAAATACTTAATAAGGTGAGTGGTTTCTCACCGTGAGGCTCTGCATCGCTGAAACAACAAAAAGTTACTTTACAATTTGAGGCTTAAATATTGATGGAGAAAACGCAATACGAAACAGCAATAAATGAGACTACCGCTGAAAAGCAGCATTGGGGTGGCTGAAACGCCATCGCAAACGAGCCGTTAGGAATTGTTTGGTACCAGGTATCTAGAGGGAAGAAAAAATTTCTGTAAGCTAAATTTAAAAAAAAAAAAAATTAAAGTGGGTTTATAAAATTTTAACAAAAATGTGTTATTAAATAAAAAGGCAAGAAAAAATAAGTACAAACTTTTAACCTCATCTCTCTATTCTTTTTAAATCCAATTTGAATAAAATTTTCAGCTCACTTTCCCTCCCCTCCAAACAGACCCTTATGCAACGTGGTCCATCTAATCCTAAAGGTAAGGGGCTAGCAAAATGATTCTCTTTCACGTCAAATGAAAGAACAATTGACTTTGTGTCCATCAAAACATCCCTTTCGATTGTACAGAATAAAGGAGGTTTTATGAAAGGATAATTATAATGCGCAATGATTTAAAAAACTAATACATATTTATAGTAAATAACTAACCTATCCAATTTCTAAATATTCACAATTAGTTATCTAGGAGGAGGAATTAATTTTTAATACCGTGTCTCGGTACGTTCACCTATTACTACATTACTACCCACGCAAGAGAATTCATATTCGCACTTTAGCAAGGGTTCCACAGGCCCAATGCCTGTATTTCACTATAATTTGTTCAGTCAAGCATTTTTTTGCCAATGTGACGAAGAAAAAGATCATCGAGTTTCTGGAAAATTAGCCCCCCTCTAATTGAAACCATATGAAGTTAATAAAGGCAACAAACACAGCGTTCTGCCATCATACAAATAAAATTACATCAACATCCCACCATTCAAGTTTCAGCTTGATACACAAAGCTCCTGTGTACCTACGTGAAAAGCTACTCTTCCATTGCATCTCCTCCTTCAATCACTTCGACCGCCTCCCTCAACGGGGTAATCTTTGTTAAGAGAACCTCTGTACCGGATAATAGGATCAAAGTATTTTAGACACAACATATTCCTTAAACCAAAGCGCACACAGAAGACGATTGAGAATCACTCTTTAAATATCGCCTCAAAACCCCGACATAGAAAAACAACGTTATCCAACTAACTTCACACATGTATAACATATCTATCATGCTTATGGCATGGAACAAAAACACAAGCAGCACTGCACAAAACCTTGTCCCTAAGCCACACACTTTCCAATTAGTAAGATAACAACTTAGCCTACCCATTCCCCAATGTTCTGACTAGTCAAGAAACACATCCGGGGAGGTACCACAGAATGACAGAATTATTAATTGAAGTCAAGAGTATATTTGTTACTAAGTGAACAAAATGAGACACTAACCAGTCTTCTTAGGGAAGGTAAAGCCTTTCGGGTTCACATATGTACGAGGATTTGGCAGGAGATGGTTCCTGAGGTACTCTTTATGTCCCTGTGCAGTATCAAACAGGAGCGTACAAATAAATAAAAGTTACTTTAAACCGCCTCAAAGAGCAACATGTAGGATCCGGGATCAAAGATCTAACCTTCGTTATCACACAAACATCAACGTTACTTCCACTTCCCAAGTCATTAAATATACCAGCACATATTGCCTCTACCACTAGCTGTACCCCTTCATCCCTCTGCACCAGATAAAAAAGTTCATACAAAATTAGAACTCAGCACAAAGACTAAACCTAGAATTGATAGCAGTATCAATGTAAATCTTCGATAACTTTTTCTATTTTTTGGGACATACGGGTCTTTACCAATACCATTTAAAATAATGCTAAATTATATATACCACTTTCCAGATCTATCAAAGATAAAGTGTAACAGCTTTTAAGGGTTTCGTAACAAAGAGCTCTATTGAACAGGACATGACTTTTAAACCATAATATGCATACCGTCAAGCCTTCCTTGTATTTAGACTCAAATAGAGACATTGCAGCAAGTGAACCCGATCCCATTGTTGCAAAGGGGAGTGAATCAGTTGATCCGTGTGGATAGATCTGAACAAACGTATTATCAAAAGTCAGAAAAAAAAAAAATCAAATCATATGTATTGCAAAACAATAAGTAAAAGGCTTTAAGCAACGAACTCACAGTATGCAAATGAGGTCCAGTAACATCCACCCCACCAAGGACTAAA
>QFDD01005936.1:0-18085 GCA_006871305.1 Vachellia collinsii | reverse complement strand
TTTCATATGGTAAGCTTCAAAATGAGACCAATTTCATTGGATTTGGACATTTGTACTAAAAGTTATGGTCTCCCAAAGTTAGGAAAAAAAAAACCTGGAAAAATGGAAAAAATTGCCATATGAACAGTACAATTTCACGTATTAAACTGTCTTAATTGGGCAAGAAATTGGATGAATTGGTATTTTTACCCAGTAGATAATTTCATAATCTTCATTTAGAGATTTGAACCACTCAATTTCAATTTTTCTAGAATAAGTTATGAATTTTCAAAGTTGGCCTAAAAATCTGAATTTTTGCCAAATGAATAGTGACTTTTGGCTAACTTTGGAATTTCATTACTTTGCTCCATTTTAACCTTGGAAAGCATTAGAGAGGTTCAATAGTGGTCTCTAATGAAGTTAGAGAGGTGAAAAGTGAGGTGTTACAGTCTCAACTTGTTACACCACCTATATTTGTTGCTCCTAATTGGGATCTAGATTTTGAACTATATTGTGATGCATCTAATGGAGCTATAGGTGCTGTTTTAGGTCAAGAGATTGGTAAAAACTCTAGTGTCATTGCCTATGCTTCAAAAACTTTGGATAAGGCTCAAGTAAATTACACTACCACTAAAAAAGAGCTATTTTCCATTTTTTGGGCTTGATAAGTTTAGGTCTTACCTGGTCAATTCTAGAGTGATTGTTTACTCTAATCATGCTGCTGTTAAGTTCCTTTTCAGGAAGACCCACACTAAGCATCAATTGTTGAGGTGGATGCTATTGATCCAAGAGTTTGACACTGACTTTTGAGATAGAGTAGGAGCTGAGAATCTAGTTGCAGATCTCTTGAGCTGATTGCCACTTCACACCAGTAGAGTGGATAATGCCAACATTATTTATGATAGCTTTTCTGACACTAATCTTTTCGTTGTTTCACTTAAGGATCCTTGGTTCAAAAATATTGTGAATTATCTGGCTGTTGGCCTACTACCAAATTTCTTATCTCATTTTCGAAAGCAAAAGCTCAAGCATGAGTCTGTATATTACATATGGGATCCCCCTTACTTGTGGAAGCATTGTAGTGATCAAATCATTGGTAGATGTATTCCAGATGATAAGTTCACTTCTGTCATGTCATCTAATGGGTTTATATATATTTTGCTTACTGTTGATTACCTTTCTAGGTGGGTTGAGGCTATTCCCACTAGAAAAGATTATGGCCCTATTGTAATTAAGTTATTACACTCTAACATCTTTTGTAGGTTTGGAGTGCCAAGGGTAATCGTGACAAATTCTTCTGTAGGTTTGTAGGTTTGGAGTACCCTAGTAGTGGTGACAAATTCGAAGTTAACGGGCACCTGTTGAAGCACTACCATGCTGACCATAGACCTCCATGATTCACACGGTTGTCTCTTTACTTTACCCACTTATATACTTGATATTATGATATATTTTTTTGATTGAGTGTGGGGTAGAAGATTGAGACACTTCCAGTAGTTGTTGGAGTAGTTTTTCAATTCAATAAAAGTGGATCATACCTATGCTTGGCTTGTTCCTTAGCTTCATTGAGGATAATGTGAGGATTGAGTGTTGGGTGGAGTGAACCAATTTTGTGCCTTTGTCTCTGTTTGTCCCTATCATGTTGTCTCTATCATGCCCAAATTTTGAGCCAAATTTTTATTGAATTACTCATGATCAAGTATCTCAATTGCATTTAGTTAGATTTGTGGATGAAACTTGTTGATTGAAGTGAGCTTCCATCCATTTGAAAAAAAAATATTTATGAATGATGCATTGTCTAATGAGTTTGGTAGGAGACAAAAATCCTTGTTGAAAGGTATTCTTGAGCCTAATTGTTTCATTCCTTTGTGTGATTCATCCACTTGGGCTAAGTAGAGATGACATAGGGATTCATTTCATTAGCCAACTAGCCATAAAGCCATCCCTCAATCATAATTATCCATTGCTTACCCCCTTTGAGCCCATCACTTTTCCTTTTCAAACCCTTGTTCATTGATATAGGCCAAGTTGCATTGCACTCTCTTCTAAGGGAAAATGACATTGTTGATCCCTTGATGTGATTTGGCATTAGTTTGGAGGTTCTATGTGGAAAAAAAAGAAGAAGAGAAAAGAGGAAGAAAAGCAATAGAAAACAAAAAAAAGAGAAAAAAGGGAATAAGAAAAGAAAACGAATGAAGTAAAGAAAAAAAAAAGAGCTTAGGAACAGAAGAACCAAAAAAAAGGATGAATAAGAATAGGATGCCTTACGTTGCATTTTTAATCTCATGATATTATGGCACTATATGCTTATCTATCCAACTATGCATGCACTTGGGCCTTCTTGTGTTTCTCCATTACATCATATCCGATTGTCTTCATCCATTCATTAACCATTCCATATTTCTATCCTTTCCAACAATACAACCCTAAGAGAATACTTTGGATCTAATTAGCCATTGCTACCAAATGGTGGAGAGCCTAGAAACTCTACAAGCATATGGTAGGGTGTAGCCAAGTGGATGCGAGTGAAAAAGATATTCTATTCGTGAGAGTAGACTGCAAACACTTATCCTAGTGAGGGTTTCTAATTGAGCTCATTTAACTTGCATCGTTGTTTATTCTAACTTTTGGCATGCTCAAGGATTTTGAATTAGTTGATGCTTTATTGTCTAGCTAAATGTGGTTCTTGAAGCTTGATCATGTTTGTTCATTTCCATCCCTCTTCACCTAGTGACAACTTTGATGTTTGCCCCGAAGTGCAAAGTTTGAGTGTGGGAAATTGATAAGTGCATATTTCATCATATTAATTCATATATTTTTGGCATAGAAAGTAGAGATAAGTAGCTTAAATATTGAGTTTTTGATGAGCATAATGTTGCATTAAGCATGAGGAGATTCTAGGAAATAATTACTTTATTTAGTGAACTTGCTATTTTGGGACTTGACTGCATTTTATGGAATTACAGGGACTGAAAGGGGATAATTACTGGCCAAATTTATTGCAGAAAGGGACCCTGAGCTATGCTATTTGTTTTTATTAATGAGCTTAGGGTTTCTTTAGGTTAAAGGGGCAAAGAGTGACGGCTAGAGACTGAAAAAGAGGAGAGAAAAATGCACATTAAAGAGGGAAGGCTTAAAGTATGTTTCTTTCCATATTTGTGGGGGAGGAGAGGTTTAGGTTTACACCCTCATTCTTTATATACATCCCTAGCACCCATCCACATCATCTCCAACTACAAATTCGTCCAAACTTTTGCTATTCATGAGGAGAAAATCATCATCAACTCCATTGCTCATATTCATCTTCTGCAATACACAAATTCCAAATTCAATGGCTGATTTCTTCTCCTTCTTTCTTGCTGTGTATTCACCTACTATGAGTAGCTAAGCCTTCTTTGTGGTTCCCTTGAGGTGTAGTAATGGCCTGAGCACATGTTCTTCATTGGAGTTCTCTATAGCTCTCGGTTTTGGCATTACGTAAGATAGTTTCGATTCGTTGTTGCTGGAATTGTTCTATGTCAAGCCTTCAAAAGCTTGATGGTTGAGCTAGGAGCTTATTTAATTGACTTTGTATGATCCTCATTAGAGTAGGTTTAGCTATGATGATTAATGCTTGGTTGAGACTATATTTCATCTAGTTGGGGTGAACATTTTTATTGATGTAATGGTAATTACATTTATGGATTGGAAGTAATTGAATGAGTTTTTCCTTTGAGCCTCTTGCTACTATAATATTTCAATTGAAGCTTGGTTAAGATGTTTAATTGAAGTATTTTGATTTTTGAATATGGTGGAATCTATGGTTCACCTCTAAGCTCAATTTGTTGAACTCTTATCTTTAATGGAGTTAGGAAGGCCAAATCTCAACTCAAGGGGACTATATTTTATTATCTTGCATTTAATCCAAGAATTACTTTGAAATACTCACTGTTTGAAATCAATTGCAATCTGTCCATTTTCAATGTTACAAATCAAAACCCCAAAAAGAATAGCTGGATTTAAACTCTATTGTTTAATTGTTTTTTCCAATCAAGTTTTCAGCAAGGTTTCCTTTTAACTTTGATTACAACATTAATCTATTTAAAAGCTTGAATTAAACTCCTCACAAGCAATGACCTAGGTATGCAACACTATACTACATTTTTATCACCTAGTATTTTGAAAGCCTACACAACGACCTAGAGTGATTTCAATGAAACAAAACGGTGTTTCTAAAGGGAAGAAATGGATCTCTTGTACTGCATTATTAGTTTATTGCCATTTGGCATTCCACATGAGAGGGGGAAATCGAATAGACGGAAAAGAATGTTAGGATCGGATTTGACCAAGAGGAGGGTGAATTGGTCTAATAAAAATTTTCACGAGCTTTGAACGTAAAACAGAGTATGAAAGAAAGTTGGGACAGAGATTTATCTTGGTTCGGTCCTCTTGACCTACATCTAGTCCTCAGAACCTTCTGAGCTTTTCAAATCCACTAATCTTAAAAGATTACAAGCAAACAGAAGAAGGACTCTCCCCCTTCCTAACTCAAACTAACCCTCAGAAACTTTTGCTCGTGTCTCAACTAACTCAAGATTCTCCAACCTTGAGTAACTCTCACAAACTCAATAAATGAATCAGTATATTCTCCTTTCTGAGAATTTAATGATAATCACTGAAGCTCTTGAAAGAGAGTATGAAAACAGAGTAAGGTAGCTGAAGCGTAATGAATATGTTTTCTCGTATATGTGTTATCTGTCTTCGGTGACTTGAATGCTTTGGCTTTTATGGGTAAGGAGTATTAAATGTTTGTTAGAGACATTTATGTTTCCGTTAGACTCATCATCGTCATTCACCTTCCCGCATTGAATGCGTCTGTTTGCTTTTGACAATAGGTAGGATGAAATTCTGAGATTTTGTCCATTGAATCTCTTTTTGTTTAGGCAATCAGAACTTCATTCCCTGTTAATAAATAAGTCAGTTGAGCATTTATGATGGTTATTGTGATTCAAATAATTGTTGCATGAATAAGGAAAGAATTTGAGATCGTAGTAAAGTTTCTGACACGCTGCATAACTGTCAGAAAGAAGAACTTGAGTTTTGCTTCTTCATAACTCGAGTTATTGAAGAATTTTCAAAGTAGCAATCTCATAACTTTTGTTGTAACTCAAGTTTTAATAAGAGTTTTGATAAAACTTGAGTTGTGGAACATAAAAATCAGGTTTTCAGAAGTTCCAGTAAGCCAAGATACTTTGTGCTCCTCGAGACTCGAGTTCCAATAGCCAAAACTTCATGTTTTGACAATTTTCAAATCATAACTTTCATTGCAACTCGAGTTTCCTTGAGAGTTTTGAGTTACAACATGTTTTCTCTTTGAGGACTCGAGTTTTATCTCATGAAACTTCAAGTTATAGGTATTTCAAAACAAAAATTTTATGTATAACTCGAGTTTCATTGGAAGTTTCAGGTTTAAAAAGATTTTCTTCTCAAAATACAAGTTTTAATACTCAAAACTCGAGCTATATGAAAACTCTTAATGAAACTTGAAGTTTGGAAAGAAGTTTTGAAGTTTAGAAATTTTCCACAGCTCGAAACTCAAGTTCTGTTTTCCCAAAACTCGAGTTATACCTTAACTTTTGCTTAAACTTCAAGTTGAGAAGGAAGTTTCCTTTCTCTCTCTTCGAAACTCGAGTTCTGATACTCACAACTCGAATTTCATCAAAACTTTCATTGAAACTTCAAGTTTTGGAAGGAAGGTTTGACTTTCAAAAATACTTTATAGCCCAAAACTCGAGTTCTGTAAAATGAAACTTGAGTTTGGCCAAAACTTCCAACATAACTTGAGTTTCCACTGAGAGTTTTGATTTTCTAAAACACTTCCAACATTTGAAACTTGAGTTCTAAATCACAAAACTCGAGTTATATGAAAACTTTTATTCAACACTTGAGTTCTACAGAGAGTTTTGCATTTCTAAGCCTTTTCCAAAACCCGAGACTCGAGTTTTGACTCCCAGAACTCGAGTTTTGACAGAACTCAAATCAAAACTTGAGTTCTCTTGAAAATTTGAGATTTTGAAAACATTTTTACACTGTAACTCGAGTTCTAAAGCTCATAACTTGAGTTCTCTTTAAGATTTCATTTAAAACTCGAGGCTTTCAAAAACTTTCTGAAAACAAACAATCTAAACATAATTTCAAAAACATATTTGTCATCATCAAAGCATTATCTCAACATTCTCCCCCTTTTGATGATGAAAAAACAAATCAACAGGAGATAAAAACAGATTAAACAATTCAGAAACAACAATTTATCAACTGCTAATAAAATTCATCAAACTTCATAAATTGATCAGAAAATTCAAACAGAGTTCAGAAATTAGAAACATATACAAGTCAAAATAAACACAATACAAAAGTCACCACTTCTCCCCCTTTTTGTCATCAATCAAAGAGGGTGAGAGGAAGAGGCAGGGTGCTCAGGAGAAGGAGAAGAGTCAAAAATGTTGAAGATAGTGGTGAGAGGGGTAAAAGACAAAGGAGGCTCAGAGGGGGTAGCCTCAGAGGCTGTAGATGGCTGACCAGACTCAATGGGATGGTACTCAAGAAAAAGCAAGGGAGTATGGTCAGAAACAGGAGCAAGAACTGAGGGGGTAGGATCAGGCACAAGGGATGAAGGAGCAGGAGATGAGGGAACAAGCTCAAAGTCAAGAGCAGGACCAGCAGCTGGAGAAGCAATAGGGGAGGCAAAGGTAGGTTCAGAAGGAGACTCAGGAGCAGGAGGCTCAGCAGTAGCAGGAGGGGCCTAAAATCCTCTGATGAAGTCCTCCATGGAAGTCATCCTTCCTTCCAAGGAGGCAAGTCTAGTATCCATTGATACTTTTAGTGAATCCATTGAGACTTGCAAGGTATCCACTAAGGTCCTCATATCAGCCACTGCTAGATCAAGTGACTTCCCAGAAAAGTAGTCTACAGCAGCCTTCAAGAGTGTGTTCACATAGCTATGGGTCTCTGAGTGAAAGGCCTGTGTGAACTACTCACCCATCTTCCTAAACTCTGTCTCCAAGTAGTGCTGGACAGAGGCCTGAGCAAAGGAAGGTGCTGAAGTAGGCCACTGAGGGGCTGATGATTGTGCCTCACCCTGGGGCACCCTGGAAGGTCTAGAAGCAATCCTTTTCCTCTGCTTGCTCTCCACAGTGGTCTTCTCCCCTGGTGCTATCCTTACTTCAATCTTCATTTTGTGAAGATGGGTCTCTGAAAACTTAAGGGGCTGTAGAGGCTTCTGACCCTTCATGACATGCCAGATATTATGCAGCTCCATTATCTTAGACACCACGCATGGGTAAGGAACTGCCATCCTTTTGGACTTGGAGAACCTGAATCTCCACATCTCATCAAACACCATTTGACCAATATTTCTCTTTTCTTTGGCCATGATGGATGCCATCATCTGGTAGTCAGTAGAGGACATGTGAGTGTAATTCTTACCCTTATTCACTAAACATCTGGTACAGATGTAGTGAATATCCCTCTAAATAGGAGGCATGGCTGCAGGCTCAAACTTCTATCCAGAAAATGGTTCTCCAGGTCTTAAATATTCAAAAATTTCCTCATCACTAAAGGTCCTAAATTTAGCATCAAAATCATGTGTCCTCAGATAAGTATTAATGAGATTAGGTGCAATATGAATATCATCCCCCCTCATCTTAGTCTTCATAGACTTCAAAATAATTTGCCCAGACTCATCGGATGCAGATGTAGATATCAGATTATTGTAAAATATCCTAACCATGTCGGGGGAATAGGAAATGTTTATCTTTATCAGGCGCTCATAGTATCCCAAATATTCCTTAACATCTATTCCCAAATCCTTTATGGAATCTAAATCAATGAGCATGGCAGGACATAATTCTCTATCCTTATATGCATTCTCAAACACTCCAGGGACTTACATTGAAGCCAGAGGGTGGTGCTCCTGCAGTCTGTTCTGATGGTTGTTGGGTCTCTGATGTTGTGGCTTTTTGAGCCTTCATCTTCTTTCTTGTCCCTGAGACCCGAGAGGTAGCAGAAATGCTCTCTGTGTTTGAGTCAGACCTCACTGCCTGAGAGGGTTCGGGTTGTGTAGATGTAGATACCATTGGAGCCTTGCCCTTTGCCTTTGGACTCAAAATAGACTTGGCCTGCTTCCTCTCGGTTTTCTGACCAATGGAACCTTAGATGGTTGCTCCTCCGATGGCTCTGTTGTACGAACTCATTTCGGTGGAGGAAGGGTTGAAGCTTGGGATTGAGATGGAGCACTTGCAGATGATTTCTTGGACTTAGGAGAGGTTTTCGATGACCATTTAGTGTGAGCCATGACTCAGATTCAAGAAATTGCAGAGAAAATGGGGATTCTGAGCTTTTGGTGCAGACGGTGTCGAAGGGGAATTTTGTGGGATTAATTAGTGAAAATGAGTAAATAATGGTGAATAAATAGAGGGGTTATGATTGAAAACGGTTATGAGAATGATTTGGATGGTTTCTAGGCAAAAGAAACGGTTAAATAGAATTTTGGGTGAGAGAAATTAGGTTAACTCGAGTTTCTGAAAAGGGGAAAGTGAGAAAAATCGAGTTTCTGGAGCAATTTAGCCTCGGTGACTCTCAAAACTCAAGTTTTGTCACCCAAAACTTGAGTTTCGGGAATGCAAAAATTTAGAAATGCCCTATAACTTGAGTTTTATTTATGAAAACTTGAGTTTTGGGGTCCAAAGATGAACAGGCACTTGAAAACTCGAGTTTTGTTTAATAAAACTCGAGTGTCGGGGCCCTGAGTATGAACAAACTTGCCATAACTCGAGTTTTGATTAGTCAAACCTCGAGTTTTGGGACCCTGAAACAAGAAAACTTACCACAACTCATGTTTTGTCCTCTGTAAACTCGAGTTTTACCTGAACCCTTTAGGAAACTTGAGTTTTGTTGCGAGTTGTACCTCTGGAACCTCTGGAACTCGAGTTTTGGCTTCCCATAAATCGAGTTTTGAACAAACTTTCTTCCTCCATCGAGTTTAAGTCAGGTAATGCTCAGCAGAACTCGAGTTTTCGACATCAAACTCGAGTCTCATGATCTCCAACCCCTTTTTGCTTCAAAATTTCATCCAAACTCGAGTTTTCTTCATATAAAACTCGAGTTTTACAACTCTTTCTTCTGTGAATCATAAGAACTTGTTCCATAACTCAAGTTTTGCTTGGCATAAAACACACTCTGTTCTTTGTGATGAAAACAGAGACCTACAAAACATTCTGAAAACTCTCCGATGATAAAATTAGCATACACTCATCAAAACATTTAAACATTAAACATGAAAATACTTACAATTCATTGGAATTTACCATTCTCAATTGTCTTCTAATATTTACAAATTGCTCTCTGGCAAGGGGTTTGGTGAAGATGTTTGCCACTTGTTGGTGAGTTGGAATAAACATGTCTTTGACATCCTTTTTCTAAACATGATCTCGAATGAAGTGATGACAAATATCTATATGCTTTGTTCAGGAATGATGCACAGGATTCTTGGTTAGACTAATGGTGCTCGTGTTGTCAGAGAGGATTGGGATTTCTGTTAAATCCATTCCCAAATCCTGAAGTTGCTGCTTGATCCAAAGAACTTGTGCACATCAACTAGCAGCAGCAACATATTCAACTTCTGTTGAGGATAGTAACACGGTTGATTGCTTCTTGCTGAACCACGACACCAGTGACCCTCCAAGAAATTGACAATGACCACTTATGCTTTTTCTATCTATTTTGTAGCCTGCATGGTCAGTATCAGAATATCATAACAAATATTCATTGTTGCCTCTTGGATACCACATTCCAAGCTCAATGGTTTCGGCTAGATATCTGAAAATTCTCTTAACATTTTCAGCATGTGACTACTTGGGTGCAGCTTGATATCTAGCACACATTCTGAAGCTAAATTGGATGTCAGGTCTGCTAGCCGTGAGATAGAGTAATGATCCAATCATTCCTCATATCTCTTGATGTCAAAATCTTTCCCACTCACATCAGCATCAAGGAAGGGTAGTGGAACTCATAGGAGTGTCAGCACTTCTACATTGTTCCATTCCAAACTTCTTTAAGAGTTCCTTTAGATACTTGGTTTGGCTTATGAAGATCCCATTCTTCCTTTGTTTGATCTGAAGTCCAAGGAAGAAATTTAATTCTCCCATCATGGACATCTCAAACTCTCCCTGCATTGTCTTAGCAAAATCCTCACAGAGAGTGTTGTTAGTGGCTCCAAAAATAATGTCATCAACATATATTTGAACTATAACCACATCAGAATGAATATGTTTAATAAATAGAGTTGTATCCACTTTCCCTCTGACAAAACCTTTATCTATCAAAAATTTGCTTAATCTCTCATACCAAGCTCTCGGTGCTTGTTTTAACCCGTAGAGTGCTCTCTTTAATTTGTAAACATGATCTGGTTTTGAAATATCTTCAAAGCCAAGGGGTTGTTCAACATAAACTTCTTCCATAATAAAACCATTTAGAAAAGCACTCTTCACATCCATTTGAAAAAGTTTGAAATTTTTGATACAAGTAAAAGCAAGAAGAACCCGTATAGCTTCTAATCTAGCCACTGGCGCATAGATTTCTTCATAATCAATTCCTTCTTCTTGATAATAACCTTTTGCCACCAATCTAGCTTTGTTTCTGACAATTACTGCAGATTCATTAAGTTTGTTCTTGAATACCCATTTTGTTCTAATGATTGGATGGTCACTTGGACGGGGTACCAAGTCCCAAACTTGATTTCTTTCAAACTGATTTAGTTCTTCTTCTATTGCAATGATCCAGTCATTGTCAGACAAAGATTCTTTTACATTCTTGGGTTCAATTTCAGAAATAAATGCTGAAAATTCTGCTTCACTTAAAAATTTCCTTCATGTCTGTACACCTTCATTCACTTCTCCAATCACTTGATTGAGAGGGTGATTTCTGATGTACTTCCACACTTTTGGTTGAGCTTTTTCAAAATGTTATCCGAAGGATCTTCCTCAGGATCATTTTCCAGTGAAGGCACATTTTGAAAATCTTTTGAAATAGCAATTTCTTCATCCAAAGGTTTTATCTGAGATTCTGTTTCAACAAACTTAACATGTATTGATTCCTCAACTACACAAGTATGTTTAGAATAACCGAGAAATAAACCTTCATTGGCTATAGGATCGAATTTACCAATATTATCCTTTCCATTGTTGTGAACAAAACATTTGCTGCCGAAGATGTGAAGATGAGAGAGGTTTGGTTTTCTTCCTTTGTACAACTCATATGGTGTCTTCTCGAGAGATGATCTGATGTAGGCCCTGTTGGAAATGTAGCACGTTGTGTTGATTGCATCTGCCCAGAAGACTTGTGACATTTGTTTTTCTATCATCATAGCTCGTGCCATGTTTGTCAGGACTCTGTTCTTTCTCTCAACAACTCCATTTTGTTGAGGAGTCCTAGGAGCCGAGAAGTTGTGGTTGATTCCTTTCCCTTCACAGTAACTTGCAACGTCCCCATTCTCAAATTCTCCACCATGATCTATTCTGGTAGAAACAATAGACATACCTTTCTCATTTTGTACCTTTTTAGCAAATATGACAAATAATTTGAAAGTTTCATCTTTAGATGACAAAAACGTAGTCAATGTGAATCTAGAATAATCATCAACAATGACAAGTGTATAAAGATTTCCTCCAAGACTTTTTACTCTTGTTGGACCCATTAAATCCATGTGAAGTAGTTCAAGGGGTCTTTTAGTTGAAATCTCATTTTTGGATTTGAAAGACGATTTGTTTTGCTTACCCATCTGACAAGCATCACATATTAAATCATTTTTGACTTTGAGCTTTGGAATTCCTTGAACTAAATCATGTTTAATTAACTTGTCAAGTTGATTCATATTCACATGAGCTAAGCATTTATGCCTTAGATAACTCTCATCAGCTTGACTAATAAAATAATAATTGGCTAAAGAATTTTCTAAATCAAGAGTATAACAGTTACCATCCCTGAGTGCTCGTAGTTGAATGTTTATCTTTTCTTTGTCAATTGTCAAATCCTTCTTGTTGACGATGAAACATTCTTGTGAGTCAAATATAACCCAGTTGTCTTTGTCAGTGCTCTGGCTCACACTTAGTAGTTTATGACAAAGTCCTTCCACATCATAAACATCCTTTACTGGTAGTCCATTTGGGTTACCAATCTCTCCTATTCCAGTGATTTTCCCAGATTGGTTTCCTCCAAAACTTACTTTTCCTCCATCTTTTGATTGCAAGTTGACAAATTTACTTTTGTCCCCTGTCATGTGTCTTGAGCATCCACTATCAATGTACCATTTATTTGACTTGGATACTCTAAGACATACCTGCATGAAATCAAGTTATTATTTTAGGTACCCAAAGCTTGTTGGGTCCTTTGAGGTTAGTTTGACATGATTTAAATTCATGAGTTCCCCTGGGTATCCATTTATACGTTCCTAGCATTTTTCCTTTCTTGAAGTAACAGGAGGAGGTTTTGTGTCCTTTTCTATTACAGTAAGTGCATTAAGCAAAAGGATCAGAAGAATGAATAGATTTTTGGAAATATTTGAGATAACTTTTGCCTCTGTTTCTCTTCTTTCCTTTCCTTTTATCACTAATTGGGTTATACCCTATTCCAGTTCTATCATTTACTACCTTTTGACTTTTTAAAATGACCTGCAAAATTTCACTACCTTTGGTAAACCTTTCCAAAGCTTTATTTAGACATTCATTCTCCTTTTTCAAAACTAGACATTTTAAGCATTCGTCTGTAACCTCCTTTGTCACAGGTTTTTCTAATTCTTTAACCTTCTTTCTTAAAGTAGCAATTCTTTAGCAAATTTAAGAAGTTCGGTATGCATTTCATCATATTCTAAATGTAATTCATCATAAGTAGGTTCGACTATGATTACCTCATTTGTCTCTGAATTTGCTTCTTCCTCAGGTTCACTTTCATCCTCCTATGAGTTGTCTCCCCATATCCCAGAAACATATGCCTTCTTCTTCTTGAAGGATTTGAACTTTTTCTTTTGTTTGTTTCTTTGGGATAGCTGTGGACAGTCAGCTTTCATGTGGCCTGGCTTGTTGCACTCAAAGCAAATAATTTTTTTGCTAGAAGCACCCTTTTGAAATCTCCTTGGAGGTTGATCTTTTCTATAAAGTTTCTTGAACCTCCGAACAACCATGGCCAACTCTTCATCCTCCACTTCATCTTCTTCCTCAGGCTCTGTTTCAGGTTCCTTTTCCTTTATTGACTTGAGGGACAATCCTTTCTTCTTTCTGTCATCTATTCCTGAGAGCTCCTTCTTAAATTTTTGTTTGCTCTCATACTCAGCAAGGCTTCCAAAGAGAGCAGCTACGGACATCATTGATTCCCCTCTTGATTCTTCAATGGCCGTGACCTTAGCTTCCCATTTGTCAGTGAGAATGTTAAGGATTTTTCTCACTTGGGTGTGCTGATCGTGGGTTTTTCCAAGAGCAACTAGCTTGTTAATTAGATAAGTATGTCTCATCTCAAACTCTGCGATGGTTTATCCTTCTTTCATTCTGAGTAGATCATACTCAGTAGTGAGAGTGTTCACTCTTCCCTCCTTCACAGCTTTAGTTCCTTCATACGCTATCTCCAATGCTTCCCACATGTGTTTGGCTGAAGGGAGTGTGCATATCCTGAAGAAATCATCTTCGTTCAAAGTAGCCTGCAGCATTAATATAGCTTTTCTGTTAAGTAAAGCTTTCTTCAAATCTTGTTCATCAAACTCACTGCGAGTTTTAGGAACAAGAACGTCATTTACTTTCTTTTGGGGAACAAAGTTCCCAATTTCAAAAGCATCCCACAAATCTAAGTCTGTAGTTAAAATAAAATTTTGAAGTTTGATTTTCCAAAATGAAAAACGTTGACTGTTAAAAGCTGGAGGTCTAGTGATGGAAGTTCCGTCACTAATAACATGCTCGCCAAATCCTGCCATTTATAGCTCTTGAGACTGTTAAGTCCTTTACACAAGAGACCAGCTCTGATACCAAATGTTAGGATCGGATTTGACCAAAAGGGGGGGTGAATTGGTCTAATAAAAATTTTCGCGAGCTTTGAACGTAAAACAGAGTATGAAAGAAAGTTGGCACAGAGATTTATCCTGGTTCGGTCCTTTTGACCTACGTCCAGTCCTCAGAACCTTCTAAGCTTTTCAAATCCACTAATCTTAAAAGATTACAAGCAAACAGAAGAAGGACTCTCCCCCTTCCTAACTCAAACTAACCCTCAGACACTTTTGCTCATGTCTCAACTAACTCAAGATTCTCCAACCTTGAGTAACTCTCACAAACTCAATAAATGAACAATAAATGAATCACTATATTCTCCTTTCTGAGAATTTAATGATAATCACTGAAGCTCTTGAAAGAGAGTATGAAAACAGAGTAAGGTAGTTGAAGCGTAATGAATATGTTTTCTCGTATATGCGTTATCTGTCTTCGGTGACTTGAATGCTTTGCCTTTTATGGGTGAGGAGTATTAAATGTCTGTTAGAGACATTTATGTTTCCGTTAGACTCATCGTCGTCGTTCACCTTCCCGTATTGAATACGTCTGTGTGCTTTTGACAGTAGGTAGGATGAAATTCTGAGATTTTGTTTAGGCAATCAGAACTTCATTCCCTGTTAATAAATAAGTCAGTTGAGCATTTATGATGGTTGGTGTGATTCAAATAATTGTTGCATGACTAAGGAAATATTTTGAGATCAGAATAAAGTTTCTGACATGTTGCGTAACTGTCAGAAAGAAGAACTCGAGTTTTGCTTCTTCATAACTCGAGTTATTGAAGAATTTTCAAAGTAGAAATCTCATAACTTTTGTTGTAACTTGAGTTTTAATAAGATTTTTGATAAAACTTGAGTTGTGGAACATAAAACTCGGGTTTTCAGAAGTTCCAGTAAGCCAAGATACTTTGAGCTCCTCGAGACTCGAGTTCCAATAGCCAAAACTTCAAGTTTTGAACATTTTCAAATCATAACTTTCATTGCAACTCGAGTTTCCTTGAGAGTTTTGAGTTACAACATGTTTTCTCTTCGAGACTCGAGTTTTGTCTCATGAAACTTCAAGTTATAGGTATTTCAAAACAAAAATTTTATGTATAACTCAAGTTTCATTAGAAGTTTCAGGTTTAAAAAGATTTTCTTCTCGAAACTCGAGTTTTAATACTCAAAACTCGAGTTATATGAAAACTCTTAATGAAACTTGAAGTTTGTAAAGAAGTTTTGAAGTTTAGAAATTTTTCACAGCTCGAAACTTGAGTTCTGTCTTCCCAAAACTCGAGTTATGCCTTAACTTTTGCTTAAACTTCAAGTTGCGAAGGAAGTTTCATTTCTCTCTCTTCGAAACTTGAGTTCTGAAACTCACAACTCGAGTTTCATCAAAACTTTCGTTGAAACTTCATGTTTTGGAAGGAAGGTTCGAGTTTCAAAAATACTTTATAGCTTGAAACTCAAGTTCTGTAAAATGAAACTCGAGTTTGTTAGGATCGGATTTGACCAAGAGCGGGGGTGAATTGGTCTTAATAAAATTTTCGCAATCGGTGAAATGTAAAACAGAGTAAGAAGAAAAGCAACACAGAGATTTATCCTGGTTCGGTCCACTTGACCTACGTCCAGTCCTCAGATTCCTCTGAGCTTTTCTCAATCCACTAATCTTAAAAAGATTACAGCCAATCACAAGGACTCTCCCCCTTCTTAACTCAATCTAATCCCCAGACACTTTTGCTCGTGTCTAAACCAATTCAAGGTTCTCCGACCTTGACCAACTCTCTCAAAAGAATAAATGAACAGGTATATTCTCCTTTATGGGAATTTAATGATGAACACTGAAGCTCTTTTATGAGAGTATGAAAATAGAGTATGAACGTGAAGCGTAATAAATTCGAAATCTTGTATATGCGTTCTCTGTCTTCCAGTGACTTGAATGAATCTCCTTTTATAGGTGAGGAGTATTAAATGTCCGTTAGAGACATTTAAGTTTCCGTTAGACTCTCCATCGTCGTTCACCTTCTTGCATTGAGTGCGTCTGCAACTCTCTGACAGTAGGTAGAATGAAGTTCTGAGATTTTGTCCGTTGAATCTCTTTTTGTTCAGGCAATCTGGACTTCATTCCCTGTTAATAAATAAGTCAAATAAGCATTTATGATGGTTGGTGTAATTCAAATAATCGTTGCATGAAAAAGGAAAGATTTTAGAATCAGTTTAAAGATGCTGACACGCTGCGTAACTGTCAGAAGGTGGAACTCGAGTTTTGTCTCCTCAAAACTCGAGTTATAGAAGAATTTTTCAAAGAGAAATTCTCATAACTTTTGTTGAAACTCGAGTTTGAATAAGATTTTTGATAAAACTTGAGTTGTGAAGTTCATAACTCGGGTTTCCAGGAGTTCCAGTAAGCTAAAACGTTTCGTGCTCTTCGAGACTCGAGTTTCATTTGTTAAAACTTCAAGTTTTGAAGGTTTTCAAGTCATAACTTTCATTGTAACTCGAGTTCTCTTGAGAGTTTTGTATTACAGCATTTTCATCCTTCGAAACTCGAGTTTTCCTTCATGAAACTTCAAGTTATAAGAGTTTCAAAACATAACTTTTATATGAAACTCGAGTTCTACTGGAAGTTTTGAGTTTAAAAGAAGTTTGCCTTTCGAAACTCGAGTTTGATTCCACGCAACTCGAGTTCTAATGAAACTCCAAGCGAAACTTCAAGTTTGGAAAGAAGTTTTGAAGTTCAGAAGAAATGACTCTGCTCGAAACTCGAGTTCTGAAAACCTGAAACTCGAGTTCTGTCGAGACTTTCACTAAAACTTGAGGTTTGGGAAGAGAGTTCCGTTTCTCTCTCTTTGAAACTCGAGTTCTGAGATGCGTAACTCGAGTTCTCACAAAACTTCCACTGAAGACTCGAGTTTTGGAAGGAAGTTTGGTTTTCCAAAGACATTTGAGAACCCGAAACTCGAGTTCTATAAAACGAAACTCGAGTTCTGCCAAAACTTCCAACATAACTTGAGTTCTCACTGCAAGTTCTGATTTTCAAAAGACTTCCAAAGAATGAAACTCGAGTTTTAAAATATAGAACTCGAGTTTTGAGACAACTTCCATTCAGACTCGAGTTCCTTTAAAAGTTTCACATTTCTAAAGCATTTTTCAACACTCGAAACCCGAGTTTCAATTTCCAGAACTCGAGTTTTGATATAACTCGAATCAAAACTTGAGTTCTCTTGAAAGTTTGAGATTTTGAACCTACTTTTAAACACTGTAACTCGAGTTCTCTCAAACATTTCATTAAAAACTCGAAGATTTTCAAAAACTTTCTGAAAACTGATAATTCAAAACACAATTTCAAAAACATATTTGTCATCATCAAAACATTATCTCAATAGAGTTTGGCCAAAACTTCCTGTTAGGATGGCCGACACCCAAGAGGGGGGTGAATTGGGTGTTTCAAAAATTTCCTATTCAAACCTTGATTAATCAAAATATCCAAATCATAAATTGATAAAAATAGATAATTATATTGGATAGAGTAAGAATGGAATCATTAGAAATTAATGAAGATGAAAGAAGGATGAGCACACAGAGATTTATCCTGGTTCGGTCCTCTCTGACCTAAGTCCAGTCCTCAGACTCCTCTGAGATTTACAATTCACTATATCATCCAAGTTTAACCAGGTACTTGGAAAACCATTACAGCCACATATTCAATGTAACACATACACGGGCTACTTCAAGTTTGTAACCGTGGGTACTTGAGAACCCCATAAAATTTTCCAGGTATTTATGAAACCCACTCAAGTTTGTAACCGTTTGTACTTGAGAAACCCCACAAATTTAACTGGACATTTGTGAAACCGATTCAAGATTTACAAAGGTACTTGAGGACCTTTACAATCACTCCCCCTTACCACATGTAAGGTTACACTCTATTTCACTCAGGTATATCCTAAGTTACTCTCAAAGGTTGGGATGATTCTATCTGGGAAATACTTCACTCTATGAAGTGGATTGTATCATCACTGAAGCTCTCGGAGAAGCAGAGTCCTAATGTTGTTGTGTGATTTCACA
>QFDD01005935.1:0-13018 GCA_006871305.1 Vachellia collinsii | reverse complement strand
TATATATATATATATTTCATATTTATGCTGATCAAGTACTGTTCTTGTATTATATCCCTTCTTATTCATTTATATACGGTTAATTTTATATTTCATTTCCTTCGCACACATTTCTTTGATGCAAGGACGTCTTATTCCAGTGATACGGTGATGAGTAATTGTCAAAAATAAATATTTGTAGTGTGCTAAGAAGTAAGAAGGCAATAGCTTAACAAATTTTGAAGGATTATGCTGTTTTGAATATTTAAAACTTATTAAAATATATGAGTATTTTTGTTTGGCATTTGGGGGACGAAAAATAAATAAAAAGGTATGTTTACATAAATTAAAAAAATAAAAATACTATATAAACATAAATTCGAGATGATTTGCATAATTTAAAAATAAATAAATAGGTTGCACTTCAATATTAGTTGAATAACGTTAAATTAAATTAAATTTTGGAGGTAGCATTTTTTAGCAGAATTTACTTTAAGTAAGTTATGTTTTCCTAACAAATTAACCCAACAACTTCTATCAAACTATGATCCATGTCAGCTAGTCTTAAAATTAAGGTGGAAAAAAAAAAGCTAAGGAAATGAAAACCAGAAACCGTCTTCTCATTTTGACACCACGGCGCACAAGAAAGTCAAAGAAAGAGATATCATTGGATTCCCGGGTTCACCTTCTTGTTCTGAAACTTACAAGTTCACTTTTTTTCTTTCTTTCTTTCTTTCTTTTTGCCGGATTTTCTGGTGCTCAGTGCTTACTATATATATAGATTAGGAATTATGAGTTGTTGCTAACTGTCCCAGTGTGATTGGAGACACACAGCAAATTATTGAGCATATCAACGGCTAATGAGCTGAATGAAGGAGGCAGAGGCTCTTTATGCTGAAGCTTCTCGAGCTGTCTTTACTCTTTTGAGACACTCGGCACCAAAAAGCACCGTCTGATAGGGCAACTCTAGATTCGGTCCCACGTCAACGTCATCAACCTCAGTGCTCAGATCGATATTTCACCCGAACTTAACTACCGCCTCTGTTAATTTCATCTTCTTCATTTTGCTGCTCCTTGCTCCCTTATCTGTTTCTCTTCCCTGCCGGCCTCGTATTGGGATTAGGAAGTGAAATTGGCCTAGTTTGGTGGCGGTGCATCTGTTTCTCTAGCTGCAGGAAAGACTCATGTTTGGGACTTTTGCTCAGTCCATAGTTCGGGTGGCATCACGTAAGTCGTCGCAGTTTGATTCTCTGTTATTGTTGTTGTTGTTGTTTTAATCTGAGAGCTTGCGGAGGATTTTCATCTTCTCGATCTTGGAGCGATGCTATAGGGGGTAAGCTATGTTGCATTGTTACGGGACGTTGTAGTGGATCTGACGCAATTTTTCGCTCTGGTTCTTTGTTTTATGAGAAAATTGACTTGCATCGTATCTATTGATGTGGCAAATCGCTGGCCAGAATGTTGAATTGATGCGGTCAATATTGGGAGTGGAATATGGTGGGGAAAGAGAACCCAATTAGTCAATGGTTTATTGCCACCCTTTAGTAATTAATATCATCTTGTCTGAATTGGTTTTACCTCAATTAATTACGTATTATCTTTTGTACAAGGTAGATTAGATGCTTGTAAGCTGTGTTTAGTGGGGTTGAGGTCTCCATAGGTTGCATTTTGTTAATTGCAGCATTAGCTTGAAGATAAAAAAAAAGAAGAGAGAAAGAGGATGAGGAACAAATACAAGAAACCAACAAATTTATGTCGCAATGCAGGGAGCAGATTTTCTGCATCTGCTGTGGTGTGGAGCTTGGTAGGATGCATTCTTTTGATTCATTTCTATTCCAATATTTATCAAAGAGATAGGGAAGGTGGAGAGGTCCAATTGCGAGTAAGCCGTCATCCCCAACTCCGGGAACTTCAAAAAGTGGAGGACGAGGAGAACATCCGAATTCCCCCACCAAGGGGAAAGAGGTCCCCTAGGGCAGCAAAACGCAGACCTAAGCGCTCAACCACAGTGATTGATGAATTCCTTGATGAAAATTCACAACTGAGACACCTATTTTTTCCTGGCCAAAAAAGAGCTATAGATACAGCAAATGCTGGGAATGAAAGTTATTATTACCAACCTGGCAGGATCTGGTTGGATACCGATGGAAATCCTATTCAAGCCCATGGAGGTGGCATTCTGTATGATACAAAATCGAGGATGTACTATTGGTATGGTGAGTATAAAGATGGGCCCACTTACCGTGCTCACAAGAAAGGAGCTGCCCGTGTAAGTCATTCTACTCGAAAAACATGTTTTTTTAAGTATAATGTGAAATTTTCCTCTAATAATATGAATTTGTGCATCTTATTTTGTGGAAAGAAAAGATGCTCAGTCATTTTCATAATTGTTGAAGAGGCTAGTTCTTATTTTAAGTGCTATACTTTGATAGGTGCATCCTTTGTTTGTCAAATAGATAACAATATCTTTCATAAGAGGAAGGCTTTATCATAAGGATGAACTCACTGATTGGAGATGCTTATATGGCTTTATATATCTGCACTGTTCCTGCTTTGACGCACAACTACTTAGTTTGACCTGTATTTAATTCTTGTAAGATTTTAGTTTAAGGGGCCTCATGTTTCATTAGTAATATATTGAGTTCTGACTATTCTCAATGTCATTATTTTATATGAAGTCTTTGGCAGAGGGATGTCCTTTGTTTTGGTTCTCATTTGGTTCACTAGATGCTAACATTGTCACAAAAGTTATGTGTTCTTATGAGTCTTCTGGTCATTTGCGGAGGTTTTAGCAAATGCAATAGTCTTTCCAATGTGGAGCAAATGCATATATATCACACGGAAAGCATTTTTTTTAGGAAAATGGCATCATCATGAAATATATAAGCACGACAGTTTCATATCAGCTTATGGAAATGCCTGGTGGTGACTTGAGTTACTAAGGGATTACAAATTATTGACTCGAATGCCGTTGTAAACATTAGCTGTGGCATAAAATTAACACGGGGAGGTTGATTGGTAGTATGAAGAAGCTGAATGAACTTAGGATGTAAATGATTTTTTCACTTTCTTTCTTTCTTCTTTTTAACCACATAATTGACTTCAAACTTCTTTTGCAAAGATAGTAATACTAGTGAGTTTTTATATGAAATGGTTCCATGTCCAGGCATACATAACTAAGTTTTTCTGTATATACCAGTAAACCCTTTTGCTTTCTGTCTCTTTCTTATTATCATGGAGTGAATATTCCTTTTAGAATATATCGATCTGCTTTTTCTGTCAGTATTACGTTCTCATATTTTTTTCTTAAAGAAATTTATGTAGTGTTGATTATATGAGCCATACCGTGCTCTTATAAGTTATGTAGGCCTCTTTGATTGGCAAGCAAGGGATGACCCGTCCAAAAAATATGTATCCTTACTCAGCTGCATTACCTTGTATCAGAATTCTAATTAGACTTCATCTGTGTCTCCTTCAGGTGGATGTTCTAGGAGTTGGCTGTTATTCTTCTAAGGATTTGTGGACTTGGAAAAATGAGGGCATTGTATTGGCGGCTGTGATATCAAATGAAACTCATGATCTGCACAAGTCCAATGTGCTTGAGAGGCCGAAAGTGATTTACAACGATAAAACTGGAAAATACGTGATGTGGATGCACATAGACGATGCCAACTATACAAAAGCCGCTGTTGGGGTAGCAATCAGCGATAATCCAGATGGTCCTTTTGATTATCTTGGTAGCCAAAGGCCACATGGATATGAAAGCAGGGATATGACAGTTTTCAAGGATGATGATGGTGTGGCATATCTAGTGTACTCTTCTGAGGAAAATAGTGTACTGCACATTGGACCCTTAACTGAAGATTATCTTGATGTGACTTCTGTCATGAGAAGGATTCTAGTGGGACAGCACAGAGAAGCACCTGCTCTATTCAAGCACCAGGGCACATACTATATGATCACATCAGGCTGCACCGGTTGGGCCCCTAATGAGGCACTGGCTCATGCTTCTGAATCAATATTAGGGCCATGGGAAACAATGGGAAATCCATGCGTTGGAGGCAACAAAGTATTTCGACTGACAACTTTCTTTGCTCAAAGCACTTTTGTACTCCCTATACCTGGTTACCCTGGTTCATTTATATTTATGGCAGATCGGTGGAATCCTGCAGATCTAAGGGACTCAAGATATGTATGGTTGCCTTTGATAGTGGCAGGACCAGCTGATCAACCCCTGGAGTACAATTTTGAGTTCCCGTTATGGTCAAGAGTTTCTATCTTTTGGCACAGAAGATGGAGACTGCCTCTGGGATGGAGGGGGTTCATATAATGAGGATCCAGCAGGACGCATCAGTCTTTGTACATTTGATCACCTATGTAGCCTGAGTCTACAGCTCGCCGAGCCACATTGTCAAATCCTTGTTAAACCCGAGCTCGCCAACTTGGAACATTTCCTAATTCACAATAGTCTGAAGGAGCATGTATATATCGAGAAAGATTGGCCATTGACTGGAGCTCCCCGGGGGTAATCAAGCAGTGTTTGTCTTGACCTACCGAGTCCAAACTTACATGTGGTGTAAAATGGTTCTTTCTTTTTAATATTTGGCCTTTTCCTCTATCCGATTCTGATATACACAACATGAAATTGCTTTACATACTTGGATATAATATACTGATTTCATGTTAATGCCTCCTGGGATCTAGTTTAGTCTTCACCCAAAATCTCGCCCAATAATCCTCAAGTGATCTGATTCACCATTTGTTCAAGAATCTCATGATAGAAACAAATCTTCGGCTGTGTTCTATATCGTTTTTTTCATAATCACAGGTAACCTCATATTACAAACAATTATATTAAAGATACTGTTAAGTACTAAATGTATATGTTTTTTTAATGAGAATTCGAACTTTAGTTCGCAGCATTATCAAAGATTAATCTCCTTTATTAAACTCAATCCCTTTAATAGGATGTGCTGTGTTCTATATGTTGTTACAGATGATTGAGAACTCTATCTTAGCCCTGAGGTCCATGATACCGTTATCTCTGAGGCCTTGGTTAGCAGCCCATAGTTTTTGAACAGGTATTGACTAATGAGTAATGACCACTGAGTCATAAAAAGATGAATTATCTGGGTACTGTGTCGTGTGTACCATCTAAGTGGGCCTCACGCTCAAAATACAAGTTCAAGTGAGCTTGGAGAACAGATGTCACGCATAAATTCAGCTGCCAGATTGATGCAAACGAGAGGGGGGGGGAGGCTTAATACTTTTGCATTCACATTGGTTGTTTCTGGATTCTTCAATTATTGCGTTATGGAAAAAATTATTCGTCTGGTATAATTATAGAAACAATATAGGCTACAGGAGCAGGAAATACAGAGACAGAGGGACAAAGATCCTGAAGTACTATATGGGTTGGCAAAATACGCTTGAACAAACTTTATCGCTCTCAAGTCGGTCCCATTAAAAACACAGCCTTCTGCTGGTCGTTGTCAATGTCACAGCAAAGAGTATCAAAGCCTTCAACTCGTGGAAGAAAGTTGGGTCCAGCACCGATACTTCCTTTATAATAATTCATTTAAAAACTGATCAATGAAAGCCACAATAATATATTAATTTTTTTAAAAAAGAAACGAGAGAGAGAGAGAGAGAGGGGGGGGTGTGTGTAAACGTGGAGAGGGGAGAAGGCTCATGAGAGAAGTCCTGGACATGAAACCCTAAAAAGATGAACCCACTATTCATAATGTTTACTTTTCCTTGTCTTTGACACTTACAACATGCTAGCTTTCATGGGCAAAAGGTGCCTCTAATGAGCCCTTTCTCACCTCCGTGAAAGAAGCTCAGGGTTCGTGGGGGCCATACAATTAAAGAAGCTAAAGCTAAGATCTGTGTCACACACGCAGATAATTATATATATATATGTGTGTGTGTTTGTGGGGTGTGTGTAAAGATGATGGACTTTAGAGAGAGAAAAGAAAAGGGAAGGAGATGCAGAGAGTAATTCAAAGAGAGCGTGCTTTGCTGGCCACTAAGAGCCTTGTTCCACTAAGGAGACTCTGCTCCTTTTTATGAGATTCCCTCACATATTAAGCCCAACATGGTGGCCGTCCTATGATTCCACATATCACTTGAGCACCTCCTCCTCCTCTGTTTTCTGCAAGTCTAGCTTATATATTAATTAATATTATGGATGGGATGGTCACCTTTAATTTATCTATATTATTCTTGCAGCTGATATCATCTTTAACCAAATCCTGATTCTCTTTTTTGGGCAAAGAAAAAAAAAAGATTTGTATGGTAAGGCTGAGCCAATTCTTTAATTAATTTGTTTTTAGGTGTCAAGTCGATTATCTTCTCCGGCTTAATTACGTTCTTAATTCAACAGACAAATTATATAGCTCGGAATCTCATCAAAATTGGACCATAACCATATTCTGGGGTAATATTATAATACAGTGTAGTTCTGACCATACGGTTATGGACGATTATTGAACTTGAGTTTTTTTATTTATTTTTTTATTTTCAATGGTATTAGATTTAGGTGGTTTAAGTCCTAATTTAATTTATGCTGTTGTATCACAAAAGGACTAGCGGAGAAACAACTCTTAGCTTTGATAATTTTTTCTCTCAATCGCAATATTATATGTATTTTTACTTATATGAAGATATTTAAACTCTAAATTTTCCCTATATTTTACTTTCTTTCGCCATCTTGAAGTAGTCTCATGTAAATTAGAACTTAATTAAAATTAATTAAGAACGTGAATGTAGTACGCAGATTGTGTTCTCAATTAATTTTAATTATGTCTATTTTAGATTAAAAAAGTTAATATCTGGGACTTAAATTATAATTTTTTTTATCAAATTAAGATAACCCTCTAATTTGAGATATGAAATGGTCAAAATAAATTAGGATAGGAAGCTATCTATCACTCCAATTAAACATTATTTTCAGTCGTCATTTTAAAAAACTTCTTAAGAGACTATTTGCATTTTATATCCGACATATTTCATTTAAAATAAAAAACATTCAAATCTAATAAAAACAACATTAGCAACACAAAAAAAATTAAAAACTCTATACAAACCAACATTTCCATCTACACACACACACACCTTTCTCTGTTTATTTTAATACTTCTCTTGGGTGCAACATGACATTGATTTAATTTAAGGGATCATAAGTTCACTATCCCTATCCCCTCAAAAATAAAATAGTAGGACAATTATGCCATTGATTACTTCATACATATAATATATATATTTAAAGTCGTAACCTATTTCTTCGTAATATAATATGAAAAATTAATCACAAAATGTTATCAAGAATAATTGAAAATTCAAACTGCCCTCCCCAACCATCTCAACCTCCAATCGTATTGTCTTACCAATCTAATCAAATAAGAAAAGGAAAAAAAAACACACACACACACACACACCCACGGCAATCTCCCACCACGTACGTACGGTCCACCATGCACGTGCCAAAAAATCGAAAACACGTGCGAAGTGCTCTCTCGTCATCGTCATCTACTACGTCAAGGCCTCCATGCACTGGCCCACACCACCGGCTGTTCCTTCCAGGCCAAGAATATCCCGGCGTCGGAGCAATGTGTTATTGCCCACCCCTCCCTGTACCTCCTCAACAGCGCTCTCACGTCGTCGGAAACCTCGTCGCTGAACGGCACTGCGTTGAAACCACTGCCATGCAGCCGCTGCGACCATCTCACCGCCGTCTCCCGCCGTTCTACCGACTCCGATGGATCACAAGCCACCAGGTCGACGATGGCTCGTCCTGCCGCTCGCTCGAGCATCAAACGCTCGTTGCTTGCTCGGGAGAAGCTCTCCTCCAGTGCCTCGAAGTAAACCCTAAACCACCTCAAGCATTCTTGGAAACCTCGTACGAATTCAAACCCATGAGATCCAACATCAAGATCGGCCTCCTCTTCCACCACAGTGACTATCCTAGGTTCTAATCTCCGAAACGAGGATATCAACATGTCTCGGCTATCGCCAAAGGCCTTGATGGAATGCAAGGAGTTCACACAGTTAATGGCGAGAGCCTCATCGTCTTTAATATCTAATTCAGAGAAATTAAAGTCTGAGAGATCACCCGCGTGATGAATGACGTTGAATTTAAAGGGTACGCCCATGAGCCGAGCGAATTTCTCCATTCTAGTCCCTATCTCCTTCATGACTCTCTGAACGGCCACGATTGATCCACCGGCACGGCGGCTAACCACTGTGGTTAACCGGAGGTGAGGGGTGTCATCGCTGCGAGTGGCCAAGGCTTCAAGAAGAGTGGGCCACTGGGTGCAATACGTATCGCTAATATCAACTATGTGCAACTTTGGCTCACCTTCTAAAGCCTCCAAGATGGCGCCATTGGAAGCGACGTGACCGAAAGTAGTCCAAGGACTGACCTCTTGGAACTTCAAGACCATCTTCCTGGTTGACTCAAAAGAGCATGTTTTCTCCGAAGCAGAGGCCAGCGTACGGTAGGTACGGTACCCGGAATCGGTGACGCGACTGAACAGAGCCTGAAGGAAATAAGCGGCGAGCTTCTGATCGGTGTCACCATAGGGACTGGCGAGCTCATTGAGCATCCAAATCAACTGCTGGACACGGGAGCTGTTCTTGTCCGCGACGGCACGGGAGGCATCCAGGAGGAGGTCGTGAGCCCATCGGCCGGAGAATTCAAAGCTGTGGAGGTCAGGCGGGGCAGGGGATAGGGAGAAGGAGAAATCAGAGGTGGTGGGGGTGGTGGTGGTGAAAGTGGTGGCAGTAGTGGCGGGGGTGGTGGTGGAGGAGGAAGGGTGGGGATAATAAGGATAGTAGTGCTTAGAAGAAGACGAGGACAAGTCTTCTTCATCCATGAAAAAGTTGAAGCATTCTTCGTCTTCTTGCTGCTGGAAGTGATGGTGGTGGTTGTGGTGGAAGTTGTTGTTGTTTTGTCTGGAGGATCTAGAGCTGCTAGAGGAGTTGTCGAGGGAGTGATGAGGATCGGGTGTTGGTTGAGACTGAAAACTGACAAGCCGAAACAAGGTATCCATTATATTGTTAACCTCTCACATCAATACAAGGACTGTGAAATGTGAATACAAAGGAGGGAGGGGGAGGAGAGCGAGAGATGATAGGCTTTAGTGTTTTTAACTGGTGGTGGGTATGTGCCTATGTGGGCAGGCGCACACAAACACACGCGATAATTGATTAGAGAAATTGGATTGTAAATTGTAGTTATGAAATAGGGCTCTGAATAAGTAATATGTAGGTATGTTTGGTTTATTTTTGTAGGGGTGGTAGTACTGTGGGAATAGGGTATTGGAATGGAAGTGATAATTTTATTGAGAAAAAGGGAAAAGGATGGGCTAGGTTAGCTAGTTGAGGGCGCGGGGGTTAGAATAGAATAGAATAGTTTCTGACAAAAGATGAGAAAGTAAAGTGATGAGCCAAGCCAATGGGTTAGTGGATTAGCTTTTCATTGTTTTATTGTTTGGGGAATAGAGAGAGAGAGAGAGAGCAGGCAGGCGTGGGTGAGAAATGAGTTTAGAGAGAGAGAGAGAGAGAGAGAGTAAAGCTGCCGGCGTGAAAGAGGATGATAATGAGCGAACCCACTATCTTTCTATCACAACGCACTCACGTTGCTTGCTTCCTAATCCCCCCCCCCCTCCCATCCATCCTTTTCCCTTTCACTTTTTATTTTTTTTCCCATTAATTAATTGGATTTTTAAATGTGTAATGTTTTGGTGCCACTTAAAATGACTTTGACAGGTTAAGTACAAGGTTTAGATTTCAAATCTAGGTGAAAGGAAAAACATGCATGCTTTTAGAAAAACTGCTCTTATTAATCGAAGATGGAGTCAAATAATCGTATAAAATATTAATTTCCCCTATCAATGCCTAATATAATAGCAAGAAATCAAGAGTTTTCATAATATGTTTGATCCCATTTATAACATGCCCAAGTCTTGTTAGTGCTTAGCTATACCCTCTAATTGGAGGAGCAAAATTCACTTCATATCCCTGTGAACTCAACCGCTTGAATGATGATCTTGTAGATTTGAAAATGGTATTACGTTGTTATTGAAGCTTTATAAAAGACAAGTTGCTGTATGATATGTGATGATTCAGGTAAAAATGGGAAGAATATGGAATGAGAATGATATAATGAAGGAGGCATATTGATGGAGTTTTCTCTAAGTTTCAGGGCACGCGGCTGCAGTTTACTTTTTTTAATTTTTTCACAATTTGATTTGGATGGTTTATAACATGCGGCAGCATCGTATAAATCTACACCATTCATCACTTCAAGGCCGCCTTCATTTTCCCCACTCCCCTCTCCCTCCCTCTCTCTCTCATCGATGGTAATTTAATACACAATTATAAAGGAGTCATTATCAGCACAATATTCAGCCTTTTATTAAGGGCCACTGAAAAAGTTCGCTTTAATAAGTGGGCCTTAATGCAAAGCATTGTGGGTAAAAAGAAAAAAAAAATGATAGGATAAGATGAGACAGTTTACCACCCATTCATATTAAGTCAAGGCTTTATAAACAAATATATTTACTTTTTAAATTAAAAAAATTCTAATATTCCAAAACATCAAGTTTTATATAACACAAATATTTACTTAATTATCTTGGAAAAAGCCGCAACACTCATCACATCAAATAAAAGCTGGAGTGATTCAATTCAACCCAAACAAAATTCTATTTAAAATCTTACAAATCTATTTTCTCTACTCAAAAGTCTTGGTTTTAGGATCACGTCTTTTGCGGTATAAAGAAAGAAAGGATGGCATCTTTTTTTTTTTTTTGACCTGAATGGGATCACCTCTTTCGACCACAAGTGTTTTTTCCCTTTTGGCCCACTAAATTGGTCATAAAGCATGTATTTATATTCCATCTTCAATTAGTCCATCTATTTTTTTTATTCCAAATATTTTTTTATTAATGAGGCACCCACATTCGAGCAGAGATCATGCCGGGACAAAGATTGATGGTAAGCTTTAGAGTTGGAAAGAGGTTTTAATTGCTCTCTATTTATTGGCCTGCAGGCCTGTTGACTCTGATCAAGTCAACAACTCAACATTAAGCTTGGCTTCAATTAACCTATAAATTATAGCATGAAAATAACATCGTAAGGATTAATTATGTACGGTTATCAAACTTTGGGGGACTGAATTGATAAACATTAAATCTTAAGGATTAAATAGACAATTTAAGATAAACTTGCCAAAAGTTTCATTCTACTATCCCAAAAGAGCTTTCTCTCTTGTCAATTAAAGACAATTAAACAAGCCAGATGTGGTCGCCCATACATGATGGTTTCATTAGGAAAGATTTTCTTTTCTTTGAGATTATTCTTAATGATGTAATTAAAGAAACAAAACAAGCCAAGTCGGTGTGTCGCTATATACTTAAAATATATATTAGATTGATCTAAAGAGACATGCGACCACCCTCCTTTCATTTATATATTGCCATAATTTATTTCCGAAAGAATGATGTATACAAGCTAATTAACAATTAAGGCTCGTTCAAATGATATGACTCGGTCTTGGCCTCTTGAATAATTTTTAAAATAGAATTGTCCTTCTGTAATTCTCAACACAGAATCTGATAGACTAAACCTAATCGATGCATCTACAGAAGAGTTTGTGCATAGTATTCATCAATCAACCCCATGACATTTAGGTTTCAGGTAAAGTTAAAAAGTCATTTCATTTTTAGATCGTTTTACCGACTTAACTAGCCCTCATTACTTTATATTTAACCGAAATGAGTACATCTAAGGACCACCTAAAACTAAGACAGTATGTGCTTGTTGTTGTTGGAAATATAATATGTGATCTAACTTAATTAAGTTGGTTAAGATCATAGTTGAATAGACTCTATGTTGTAATATAGGGTTTCAATGTTGTAATAAGTGTAAGAAAATGTGGAGTCATTACAAATGTATAAAGAGAGAAGATAACTTAGGTTTCCTACTTCAAGAACCCCCAAAATATGGTTAGTTCATCACTGGTAGATTAATGTTGTGCCATAAATGGGTTGTTGATGATATATACAATTTTTTTCTTTCATTCTTACTATCACTAATGTTTACAGCTATATCAAGGCTAAATTGATTTGAGCAGCAACACGATATTAATTTTCTACCGTTTACAGAATCATGTCTTTGAATAAAAAATGACATATGACCACTTATATATATATTGAAGTGATATAGGAAAACTGAAATCCGCTGAGTAATACCGTTAGTACTAATGGCAGTGAGAAAATTGAGAAAGAAGAAGGAGGAGGAGGAGGTGAAGGAAATGGGTGTTAGTAATTTAGTGAATTGATTGGATTACCGTAAAGCGCGCGTCCCAGAAAGTAAGGATCAGACACAGCTGTTAAAAGAAAGATTGATCATCTAAAGTTGTGTGCTTTGTGTGTGTGTGAAGAGAATTGTAAAATCTGACAAATGAAAGCAGCAAAGAAGACACGCCTCACCGGGTACAAATTTATTCTGTGTTGGTAAATTCTAGGCGGTTTCACATAAGGGACACCATTATGTTGTTCTCTACGCCATTTTTTATCGGTAATGAAAAATCTACTTATCATCCAGGACAGCGTAAAAACCTCTCTCATTACTCCACAACATGCATATGTATAGTTGCCTTGATGAACTTCTTGACCCAAATACATTTCAAGTATCAACACCTTCGTGTTCTTCAACATGATATCATCTAGAGGTAGATAGATATATTTGATTCGGTTAGTTAAATTCGAGTATTATAAGGTTCAATTAAGAATTTTTTTTTTTTTGGGATGACACAATTAAGAATAATTTTTCTAGAAGCGTTCTTTGCTTTCTCATATTCTAACAGTCAAAATCACTTGACTTGGTTGGAACAATGTTGGTACCTGTTGGTATGTAAAGTAGTTAATTTTCTCGTAAAAAAGTGCTTTTTTCTTTGGCAGGAGGAAAAGATGTTCTTGAAACATGGGTCAACTGTCAACACCGGGTTCCTGTCTGTCATTCCTGTCTCTCT
>QFDD01005934.1:0-15289 GCA_006871305.1 Vachellia collinsii | reverse complement strand
GAAATGGTCTGCTACTGCTACATACAATTCACAAACATATTTTGTCTGAAAGTTTCAAAGTTCAATTATTTGATTTATAAACCCCACAATATACAATTTAATCTTTGAAGTCGTCAACTTGCTATGTTAATTAATTATTATAGATGTGTTGATAGGGATTAATGAATGGTGTGAAAAACAAGCTACACATATGTTGAATTCCACTTTTGATAGTAAATGAATACAAAAAGTTGTGAGAGATTAGTTACTAAACTCCAATATCAAAAATAAAATTATGCTAAATTTTCTAAGAACAAGGTGTGGAGATTGGATTTGGGATGATATTGAAATGTTTGTTAGTACAGATATCATAATCAATTTAGACAAATGAGTCATATGATTGCAGATTATGGAATAATTTTTTTTCCAGCAGCAAGCACTCCTTTTAAGCATCATTAGTGACACCTTTAATACAATTGATTTGTTCAAAGTTTCTCTACAAATGAGTCATGTATCTTTTTTATCATGCTAGCTGCCTAACATGCTTGTCTCCTATTAATAAGCATCATATGCATACATGTTTGCTTTTGCTTTGCCCAAATTCCTCTTTTTGTATGTACTACTTCCTCTTAAATTTGAAGCAAGATAATACTGATCTAGAAAATAGGTTTTTGTTTGGGTTTCTTTAGCAAAGGATGATTCCCACTTGGGATTTGCCCCAAAAGTTTTGAAATTGAATAGAATTTAATCTTTTCTATTGGTTCTAGTTAAAAGGCTTACCTGTAATTGAACCCAAAAATACTCAAACATGACATAATTAGAAGTATATTACATATAAAATAAGTTATACATATACAGGGTATTGATTTAATTTATTCCCCTAAAAATTTTAATAGCCAAAATGATTTAAATTCAAATATCAGTACTTTACACATATAAAATTATGCACATGTATTTTTTGTATATAAAAACATATTATATCAATATTTCTAAATCGGCACTAATTTTCTTTAATAGTAACAAGCTACTCCCTCCAATATTTATAGTGTAATTTGCATTACAAAATATTTAAGATTGAAGTGCGTATTGTATATTAAATTGCATGTATAATAATTGTATAAGATTATAATTGCAGGTATTACATATTTAATTAACTTAAAGCTTGTTTGGGAAGTAACAAAACATTAGTTTAAAAAGTAATTTTACACAATTCGAGGTAAGTATGTGAGAGAATTTTATCTCAATTTATGTGAAATTGATTTTCAGAATTGATTAACAAGCATGCTCTTAAGCTTATCATTCAAAATTTCAATTACGCAGCACAAAGTTTAAGGGCTTGTTTGGCAATCATTTAAAAAGCACTTTTACGTAAGTCGAGACAAAATTTCTCTTCCATACTTACATCGAATTACGTAAAATCACTTAAAAAAGTTATTCCCAAACATACCTGCCGCAGTCTCTTTCGACTCTAATTACCCCGAATGAGCAGATAGTGGTCAAAACGAGGGCTATTATCGTCTTTTGGCTTAACGACTCCGTTGGTATCAAAAACACTGGCCGATGGCTCGTTCTAAAATATAAATAATCGGATCACTGCGAATTGCTGCGTCTGTATTCTAGGGTTTCTCTGCCTACAATAGCAGAGCAAACCTACCTTAATTATGCCCGATTTTTCTCTAAAATTTCCATTTTTTCCCTCTGATTCTTTTGAATTTTCTTGCTTCCCGAACTATTTCTTTCGTTTTTTCTCCACACAATCTGTTCTTTTCCCCTTTCTGTGAAACTCTCCAATTTCCGTTCGGTTTTTTCGTCGACTAAAAATTTTGCTTGCTACATGAAGCTTCTTCAGTCCGAGGAAACCGCCGCTGAGGTTTGCGACTTTCCTGAGGAAACCCAAGAAGAGAAACGCCCGAGTTCTTCTGTGGTTGAAGGCAATGGCCGTGGCCCTGATAACGGTGATGCGGTTCTCGATGTCTTCGGGAAAACCGTGGAGTTCCCGGTGTTGGAAAACGCAGAAGACTCCGTGGAGGCCTTGTATTTTTATAAGAATGTTTACAATTTGATCCCCAAGTCTCTGGGAGGTCTTGCGCGGTTGAAGACATTGAAGTTCTTCGGAAATGAGATTAATTTGTTTGCCCCGGAGTCTGGAAACTTGACGGGCTTGGAGTGCTTGCAGATGAAGATATCTTCTCCTGGGATTGGTGGGTTGCCATTGCATAAGTTGAAGGGTTTAAGGGAGTTAGAGTTGTCCAAAGTGCCTCCGCGGCCTTCTGCTTTCCCTATATTGACCGAGATTGCTGGTCTTAAGTCATTGACCAAGCTATCTATTTGTCACTTTTCTATAAGGTTGGTAATTCAATTTAGGTATTTGTTAAGCGGTAATTTTGGCTTTAACTGGCGGCTAATGTATGTGCGCAATGCTTATTAAGTTGGATTGCCAGTTCTCCCTGTTTTAAGTTTAAACAATGCCTATTGGGCATTTTTAACTATAATCAGAACTTTACATATTATAACCTTTTTCCCTCCCTCTGCCCAATTTTCCCCCTCCCGAAATAATTGCACTAGATGAGTGAGTGTTCTCATGATGGAGAATATTGATAGCTATGGCAATTGAAGCAACTGTGCTGAAAGATTGCATTTGTGGTGACATGGTTTGATTTATCTAGTTTGATGCATATTTACTTTCTTTTAGGGAGTAAATGCTTGCTCCTCACCATCCGAGTCAGAACTGGTTGATTTCAATTATTTAGTTTATGTATATCAATAGTTTGAGTTGTGTTTTTTGAGACTTCAGGCCAAGAATGAATAAGTCATGACTCAAGCTCGGACCAATTCCAATTTTAAATTGAATTCAGATATGCACTTGAGTTTTGTTTATTGATATAGTAGTTAACTTATGTTGAAGAATTGGGTAACTTATGTTGCTTAAATAAATTTGTCGTACACATGGTTTGTTGCTTACCAATACTGATTTGGTGGGCTTTTTTTGGGTGTGGTCTAATGAAATTTGATTTTCAAGCTTCAACTCTAGTGATTACTATGTGAAAAATATGCTGCATTATGATTTTACATGGTCCAACGTCTTGGAATAGTTTTTTAGTGTTGCTTGTGGTTAGAATTGGACTCCATGCTTCCAGGAAATTAGAATGTTTCTAGATAGACAAAATTTAGGTTAAGTTGCTTATATCCATTAGGCCAAGTTCTTCAATTACACTTGTTATTTTGATATTGTTAGTTGTTTAAATGCGTATGTGGACTTGTAAATTCACCCATGTACGCTTGCAAATTTTTGTATAAACTTTTGGATTAGGAATAGGGATAATCGGACCTGCTTTTTACATATTTCTCGTTATTTGGGACCCTATTCACCTCTTTATAGGTTTGCATGTAAATTGGGATTTATAAATGTTTTGAATGAACACTTGTTATTTTGATGTTGTTGGTTGTTAAAATGCATATATATACTTGTAAATCCACATACAAAATATGGAAACTTGTTATTTTGCTATTGTAAGTTTTTGAAATGTGTATGTGCGCTTGTAAATGAGCCTATGAACTTAACCAAATGGATACAAGCAACTTGACATAAGTTTTGTTCTTCTAGATACACTACAATTCCTGTATCCATCATAGATTTATTTTGACACTGATTGCTGTCCTGTTTTAGACGTTTAATTTGGTAATCGAAAGTATCAATATCATTAACAACCTCATTAACGTATTTTGCAAGTTTCATGATTTGATATGATAAAAGTTTATTACTCATTGTGTGTTTTGTTGGATCATTAGCATTTTCAGTGAACAATCTATTTCTCAGTCTTTTGAGTTCTAACTTATCTTGATTTCTGTTTTTGCTGTAGATACCTTCCTCCTGAAATTGGCCTCTTAAAGAAACTGGAGTATCTTGATCTTTCATTCAATAAGATGAAGACATTGCCCTCCGAAATCAGTTATTTGAATGGCATGATATCTTTAAAAGTTTCCAATAATAAGTTGGTAGAACTACCATCAACTATGGCATCTCTGTCTGGGCTGGAGAATTTGGACCTGTCAAATAATAGGTTGACTTCATTGGGTCCTCTTGAACTTGAGTCTATGCATAAACTTCAGAATTTAAATCTCCAGGTACCTAAGTATGTATTTTGTTTTTTAAATCACAGTACTATGTTTATTAGGAAGTGAGAATTTTTCTCACGTACATGTTGTCCGGTGCTTTTCTTTTTCTTGTTCCTTCTCAACCTGACTTTTCTTAGTCTTTTATATTCCGAAATATCTTTCTGACCTTTTAAGCATATAGCTTAATATGGTATCTTGTGTACTTGAACTGCATCTTATAATGCAAGTAATATATTGTTATTCTAATCAATGTGTTGAATGTAGCATTGTATTCTTTTTTTTTTTTGCTTTTATTGGTTAGCTCAGCTTATTTGTTTAGCCATATGTGTGCTAGTGTATGATATAGAATATTTGTTCTGTTTTTCTTTCCCAAATATTTGGTTTAAAATTGTTTAATATGGTGGCATCTGACAGTGTTGGACATGGGGGGACACCAGACTGAAGGTGCCTCTGTGCATCCAAGGTATTGATTTTGTAGCTGTAGCTTGCCTATGAAGCAAAACATGATGACTCATGAACTTTTTGTGCGTGCTTGCACGCATTGCTAGCTCTACTTCTGTTGTGTATGTTTGCAATTGTATAAGTTAAAAATTTGGCAGTGTGTAAGTGGAGTCTTTTTTTTTTGTTTTTCTGGTTATATAAATTTAACATCTTTGAATTTTGATTGTCAAGTTCAATAAGCTGCGGAACATACTTCAAATACCTTCATGGATTTGCTGTAATATGGAAGGAAATGACAAAGGTGAATGCAGCGATGATTGCAGCAGCTCTTCTGTTGAAATGGATGTCTATGAAACTAGCTCACTGGAGAATAATGGACCTGTTTCACATGGTTAGGCCTGTATATTAGCCTTGATTTATGTAATCACATTCTGGGTGATCTTCCCTTTTTCTTAATCATTTCAGTTCATATGCACGGAGCCAAAATTATACACAATTCTTTTTTGCAGCATCTCGTAACAGCTCGTTAGGCCTATTAGCTAGCTCCTCATCCAGTAGATGTTTTGCAACCTGTAAATCAGGTAAAAGGTGGAAGCGAAGGCACTACTTACAGCAGAAAGCCCGTCAAGAGTGTTTAAACAACAGCAGGAAGTGGAAAGGTGTAAATAATTCTCAACTGAGCAAGGAGATGCATAGAATTTGTGAATCAGAAAACCAAGGCAGTTGTGCTCTTGAAAACTGCAGTGAAGATCATCCATCAGACGGTGTTAGTCTGGACGATGAAGCTAAAAAGATGGTCTCAGAAGAAGCTGGAAATGACAGTGTAATTGATGATGTTAACAATAATGAAGTGGGTATTGAAAAGCAGTTTTCTAAGGATTGCTGTTCTAGTGAAAGTGAAGATGAAAAAGATGCTTCCTTATGCCCCGTGGTAAATGGGCCTAGGCATGACAGTGCATCAAGTTCAGAATCTTTGAAGCATGTTTCTAAATCAAAGAGACATTCAGAAAGGGATCTTGATAATCCTAAACCATGCAAGTCTAGAAAACCAATTGGTGATAGCTCATCATTGTCCTACAAGTATAATAGATTATCATTCTGTGGCACCGAAGACCACCTGCCTGATGGCTTTTATGATGCTGGCCGTGATCGACCTTTTATGCCCCTTGAGAGTTATGAGCAAAATCAGGGTCTTGCCTCGCGTGAAGTCATCTTATTGGACAGGTTTGTTATTGTTTTTGTTACTATTTATTGGTAAAATAACTAGAAGTGTACCCTTGCAAATGCAAGTGAATTATTATCAATGTACTTTTACAAGAAAAAATTAATTGTGATATGTAAAATCATATCACCGTAAAATTTAAACAAAAGAAGAAAATATTATGAGGAAAAATGCATGGTGCTCAATGAAAATTACAGTTTTGAAAATATTTGACCACAAAAACCTACAGTTTTAAAAATTTGTCATGTGGATATATGAATGGTAAAACTACTATTCATGTGTTTTAGTTAGAGTGGACTGAATATAATTATAATTAGTACTATTATCACATGAAGCATGTGCTATTTACTTTGACATGGGTATGCAAAATGATTTGTTTGGTGTGGTATGATAATAATTACGCCGTTCATTTCATAATGTTTGTTTATTCTCTATCAGAGAAAGGGATGAAGAACTGGATGCCATTACACTCTCTGCTCAGTCATTGGTGTTTCATTTTAAACAGTTAAATGATTTTACCAAACATGGGAATCAAGCTGCTCTTGATAGCTTCCAGGTTGCTTCAGTGCTTGCACTCTTTGTATCAGATCATTTTGGGGGCAGTGATAGGGGTGCTATTGTAGAAAGGACACGGAAATCAGTGTCTGGTTCAAATTATCATAAGCCTTTTGTCTGTACATGCGCAACTGGAAGCAGCAGTGATATTAGTGTTTCCTCTAAACCGGTTGTAAACAGTGTGGAAGACATTACTCTTACTAATATCTCTGAAAAATCTCTCGAGTCTATAAAAAGAAGACGAAGTTCAATCATAGTTCCCATTGGATCTGTGCAGTTTGGTGTGTGTAGACATAGAGCTCTACTTTTGAAGGTAACCATTGGTGCTTAAATCATATTATTCTATTACATGTACATACATTTTCTGTAATTACTAGTATTCACTTATGATGACCTAATGCAATTTCTGTTATGCAGTATCTATGTGATCGCATGGAGCCTCCAGTGCCTTGTGAGCTTGTCAGAGGTTTCTTGGATTTTTCACCTCATGCTTGGAACATCATCATAGTTAACAGAGGTGATACCCAGGTTAGAATGTTAGTTGATGCATGCCGGCCGCATGATATAAGAGAAGAGGAAGACCCTGAGTTCTTTTGCAGGTTTTACTTCGTATTAGCAATTCTTTTTCTTGTAAAATGTCATTTTTGTTTTGGTTAAGTATTAAGATAAACGCATATAGAGGTGAATGTTAGTTATTGTTAATTGCTTGATAAAGCATAGCTTTTGGTGATGCAAAGGTTGACAATGTATCTTTGGTAACTAGACATTTCAAGATCTACCTTTTGTGCAAAACTACTTATTGATTTTTCAAGATCACTGATTCAAGCAAGAAGAAGAAGAATAAATGCATTAATATTGAATAATTAATTAATTATTAGTAACATGAAAAATGATAGCTATAATGTTATACTTTCATATGATGATAGGCCCATGTAAATTAAGATGCTACATAATTAAGCAGAATGCAAAACATGGGCAAACCATTGAAGTGATTGTCTTTGCTTCTATAGTCTATGGTTTCTTTAAAGTCTTGCCCGGTTGTCTTATATGGATGGAAATTGAGCCTGTGATCTTATGATCTAACACTAAGTCCAAAGCATACTGGAGCCTATGGACATAGATCAGTTTGCCAATGTGAAACCTTGAACGTTATGGTTCCTTGATTGGGACTAAGTTTGACAATTTGGTAATTTCTGTAATTTTTACATTGAACTATGTGAACTATATCTGTATTATCATATAAATAAAGCATATAATAATGTAAAGTTTAACACAAGATTTGATGCATACAATTGAGCCTGGCTCTATATCTTCTGATAGATATGCTATTTTGAGTTCCTGAATGAATGTTACTGTGCTGTGCAAGTTTTGCTTGGAAGTGTGATTAGTTGTAGGATTTCTGAGATTTATGTAGGTTCTTGGTAATTTGATGACTTGTTTGTTATTTCAATTTCCAGGTATATGCCTCTTAGTCGTACCAAAGTTGCTATTTCACCTGATGGCACTCCTGGTCCGGGTTGTTCATTTCCATCTCTCTCTACATGTGATGAATTTGAGAAGGCATCTTCAAGTACTTTAGTTCGGTGCAAATTTGGGTCAATTGAGGCTGCGGCAAAGGTGTGTTACCTAAAGTCTTGTTGGGACTTAGCATGATTGTGTCATGTCTTAATGTGAATTTATCACATTGTTACTTGGGTGGTTTTGGATTTGCAGTAGGTGGGAAGGTGTTTTCGTCTTTAAATGTAATTGATTATTTCTGTATAATATATATATATATATAATTCATGTATTCTGTGATGTTTCAGGTGCGCACTTTGGAAGTGAAGGAGAGTTCACCAGAAAAAATAAGAAACTTTGAATATAATTGTTTGGGAGAAGTGAGAATTTTAGGTTCTCTGAAACATCCCTGTATAGTTGAAATGTATGGGCACCAAATATCTTACAAGTGGACTCTTTCGGAGGATGGTAATCCTGAGCATTGTGTGTTAAGGTCTGCAATTTTTATGGAGTACACAGAAGGGGGCTCTTTGAGAGTAAGCTTGCTTATATTCCTTTGTTTTTGTTGACAAGTTTTTAAAAATGGTTTAGTGATTTTTCCCATTCATATTCCATCAGACCTATCTTGATAAGTTATCAAAAGCTGGTGAAAAGCATGTTCCAGTAGAGCTGGCTTTTTATATTGCCAAAGATGTTGCATGTTCATTGTCAGAGCTGCACTCGAAGCACATAATTCATCGTGATATAAAAAGTGAAAACATTCTGATTGCTTTGGATAGAAAGAAAGATGATGGCACGCCTACTGTGAAGCTTTGTGATTTTGACAGCGCAGTGCCACTAAGATCACCTTTGCATAGCTGCTGTATTGCTCATGTGGGAACACCTCCTCCTTATGTATGCACTGGAACACCACGATGGATGGCTCCAGAGGTTATGCGGACTATGTATAAAGAAAATACTTACGGATTGGTAAGATCCTTTAGTAGATTTTCTTTGCCCTGAGCTTATTATTGATCTCTATTAAGTTAAGGTCATTCTAAACAATCTAAAGCGCCACTATCTAGGGATGAATTTTACTTGGTGAAGGTATTCAGTTAGTTCATGCTTTAATTCCTTCCTTATCTATTCGTTGATGTATGCCTAGCTAGCATCAAATCTGAATGCATATATTGTTTGTGGGCATTGAATTCTTAATTTCATTACATGTTTTATATCTGATAATATTTTGGTTGCTTTATTCTTTAATGATGATTATAGTCAACCTAAGGTCTTATTCAAGCTGCTCCATATGACCAGATACAGTATTCATTGGGTTGTAATGCTTCTTTCCTTGTAACAGGAAGTTGATATCTGGTCATTTGGATGCTTACTTCTGGAGCTTCTCACACTGCGTATTCCGTATTCTGGGCTATCTGATTTACAATTCCATGACATGTTACAGGTTTGTTGACCTTTTCCATACTCTAGAAAAGCAGATAGCAATAGAGGAAAGTTGAAATGTTCTGTCTTAAATGACTGATTTTCTGGCATGATCTTTTCAGATGGGTAAACCACCCCAGTTAACCAAAGAACTGGAGGCCCTGAGTTCACCAAACAAACCCAAGATGATTCAATCCAGTGATGAGCCAGAGAAATCAGATACTGATGTAGGCATGGAGAAATTCCTTGTTGATTTGTTTCATAGGTGTGTGGAAGAAAATCCATCTGAACGGCCTACAGCGAAAGAGATATATGAAATGCTGCTTGAACAAACAGGCCGGCTAAAAAAAGTATATGATGTTGGGAAGAGTTAGGTTGCCAGTTTGGTTGACCCTTTCTAGTTTCTGGCAAAAGATCACAGTCCCTTAATGCTGTATCATTAGAACAAACAATCTCAAATTTTTTCCAAGAATAATTTTGTCCCTAGTGTCTGTACTGTAGTGAGTAATAATCATTATGTGTAATTTCATTCCAGGATGTTAGATTCAGGCGGCTCTTTTCAATCTGATTGAGATCTGTAAATTTTGTGGTTAGGTCTCTTTTCAGGCTTTATGTTGAGAAGTCCATACAGGGGTGTATTTACGTTGTCACTGGATCTTATTAATTTGTTCAAAGCCTTCCCAATTCTGGCAGGCTTGCCTTGAAAATCCCCTTCAAAATGCTGTTTCTGCTTTTGGTTTTTCGGTTCCATTGCTGGTGACCGCTGCAGTAATCTCTCGATGAGCATATAAATTATATTATATTATGCATGATCTAATTTGATACTACTATGTTTTAGGTGTTTTCTTCAATGATGATTTTTTCTTTTGGAAAAAAAATTAATTTTTGATTGGTATATTTTGGTTTTAAGTTTATCCTTAGGTTTGTTTCCCGAGGAAGAAGGCTTTGGTTAACTTCCTCCCTTCCTTTAATGACTTATTTACCAAGAGAGTTTAGAATGGTACAGGTTACAGAAGAAAAAATGGTTTCATGTATACTTTTTCTAGTTTGAACTTCCACATATTTTTTTCGTCATATGATCTCACATATTTGGTCTATTTGTGATGGCGTTGGGAAAGTAGATTTAAGTAAGTTGAAATAAAACTCTTTTCATATACTTATAAATCGTTAATTATATTGAAAAAGTTGTTTTTATCGTTAATCCAAAAAATACATTGGGAAAAACTATAAACACTATAAAATGTCATTTGTAGAAGGGGGGTGTTTCAAAGTGAGCAATAGATAGATATAACAGGAGAGAACCATCTTAGGGCCGCTTCACAAACCATTGGAAAAATGACTTTTAACCGGAATGTATTTTGAAAAATGATTTTTGTCCAAAATGCATTTTGAAAAAAATGAAAACTTGTTTAGATAAATATTATAAAAGTGACTCTTAATTTTCAAGTCACACATTGTAATATTAAAGTCGTGATCTGTAATGCATTTTTGGCAGAATGAGCTTTTTTACCCTTCTCCTCAAAATGCATTTTGGCTTCAAGAATGCATTTTCTCCAAATGAGTTGTCAAACACTCATTCTCTTCCCAAAATGTATTCCTCCCATACCTTCAAAGGAGTTGCCAAACACACCCTTATTGGTTGTTTCAAAATGTCCTCTCATGCATATTAAAATATGCTTTCTTTCTTTCTTTCTTTCTTTTTTGTTCAATTAAAATATGTTTTCTAAGAACTTGTAATTTTGTGTAGAGTTCTACATCCTTTTGTTTTATAGATGCTATAATTGTTTTGCCCCAAACAAAATTTTAAAATAAATTATTCGTTTGATAAAAAAAACTTATAATGATAATAATTATACTCTTTCGAAATCTAAAACTAAGTTTTAAGCCAAGAAAATTATAAATATAAAAAACTCTGCTAACAAGAAAATAATATAATAAATCTAGAAATTATCTAAATTATTTATTTAAAGATACTCTAAATTCTAATAAAATATTAATAAAATCAGTACTAAATTTTCCTAATCTAACCTAATGTTCTAATTATCTATAATTAATTTCTACGCCATCACCTCCACATTCAAAGTTAAAAATTGATACAGTAAACAATAATTTTACACAGTAAAGAATAATTGAAGGCTGCAAGCTGAATTGTAATGTTTTGACATTTGACCAACTTTCACATGTACCATTGTGGTTGTAATAATAACCCTCCCTGCTTTAACAAAAAAGAAAAAGTCAGCGTCCTTTTCAATTTTTTTTTTAATTTTTGAATACAACAACAATAATAATAATGTATTACAGAATCATATTCCTTTTTTTTTTTTTTTAATGAAGGTCTGAAGATGCTTTCCCTATCAACTCTTTAATGTTCCCTTTTTAGTGACCACTTCATGCAATGTTCAAGACAAGCAAGACATGACAGTGAGTCAACCTTTCTTTACTTTATCACTAACTGCGTTGATACAAAATAAAATTTAAAGCAATACATTTTCTATGAGTTATACAATTTATTGTAAATTTTATATTATAAATTATATATATTAATTATAACGGGTTGTTTAACTATACTCTATTATTGAAAGGAGTCAAATTTATTCTATATTGCGCCTTTCTAATTTTAAGTTGGTGAAATAATTAATACAAATAAAGTTATTACAGGTCATGTTCATCAGCGATAAATAATATGGTTCATTGATAATATTTTATTTAATTTATGAGACCATAAACTAATTAGGAATTATTATATATGTTATAAGTAAACATCTAAGCCCCAAATATGTTTTATGAAAAAAAAAAAATCAAACATGTTTACTTATAAACAATGTGATTAGCCAAACGTTATCATAAACTATCTGAATATATGAAATGACATAAGAAATTACTGTTATATATAAAACTATATACAATTTTTTACATATAGTTTGGGGAATAAGTTGTACTATTTATAAATTATAATCTGTCTGATTTATTATAACTTTTATTGTATGCATTAATATATTGTTTCATTATTTGTTATTTTTTATTCCCTCATTATGTGATGAGCAATTATTAATTTATAATTGTAAAAAATATTTAGATTCCCCTATCTAATGTCGTTCATTGCTTGCAGCAACTTTGGACCACTCAACTACACTCAAACAGTAGTCTGGTACTTTATTTCCAACTTCTGTGATGCTGTAATTAAGGACCAATATGTTATTAGATTAAATTTATAAGGGGTAATTACTATATAGTCTCATACAAGAGAATTAATATCATAAATATCTCATTGACAGCTCAAGCAGCTACCATTTACCACTTCTTGAAATATTTCTGATATTAATTCTCTTACATATGACTCTACAGTAATTTTCCCAATTTATAATGTTTTCATGTAATATTTTATAAAATATTATCAAAACAAAGGCTAAATCATTCAAAACCTCCTTTACTTTACTATGAGACTATGTTAGCAGTAGGTGATTTGTAAATACCTCTGTAAATATCCTCTGAAATTTAAAGAATGATCTAACTTTGACAAACTCATACAATCCAACTCATCTGAACCCTTTTATAACCTCTCTAACATCCTATGAAGTTTATACAAATAACCTCAAACTATAAATTTTATATACATTTAAACTTTCTTTTTTATGCATATAACCCCTCAAACTGAGTTGTATGTTGATAAGCCTCTTGAAATCAAAGCCATATGCAGATAATTAATGAACAACATTATTAGTACGGGAGTTATCTGTACAAATGTAAATGTTCAGGGAAGTTTATTGCAAAGTTTCCTGGGTTAGGAAAGTTATTTACACATCACATAAAGTTTAGGGGAGTTTTGTATAACTCAGCCAAAAAAGAAAGAAAAGAAAGAAAAATTAAATAATTTTAAATTAGTTAAAATTTGATCTGAATATTTTAAAATCACTATTAAAAGAGTTGAGAAAAAGACATGCTAGTACTGGTAAAGAGAATACCCAAAGAGTCCCTCTTTCTGCCACATTACTCAATGAAATGTGCATTTGTGGTAGGTTTATACTGCAACAAAGCATTACTGAGCCATTAATGCTTTTTTGCTTCCAAACTGCTTTATTACACACTTAATTATGCAAATGGCCCTTTCATTAATTAATTGCACTGCTTGTGATAATGATATAAAGATCCATTCAACGTCACCTTTGAAATAATTAAACACTATATATTTTAATTCAACAATATCTGCATGCTGATATTGTTTCTGATATTACTATGATTAAGTCATGAGGATACACCTTTTTTTATTTATAGGATTGATTTGTTGAGACATGAGAGAATAAATTTTCGTGTACTTTGTATAAAAATTCCATACATATTATATCCATCATCTAATCATTGCACTTATGCATGTTTAATAGTTATGAATTCTTCTTCATTACTATTATTTTTAGATACAAGAGACTTTTATTTTACACTACGAGTTCTAAATATCTTTCAAGTATATAATATGGTAACTCTCTGTCAACCCTCAAAGCTCAAAAAATTGCATATATGTATACTTGTATATAAAAACTTCACATTAGGATAAGAAAAAAATACATGATTAAGTTGCAAAAATAGTCGTAACTTTTGACTTAGTGCGTCTACTGTCATATACTTTTTGGAGGTGTAAAAATATCTATGAACATTTAAATTGAAATGAAAATAACAAGACAATCAAATATGCATATGTAACTGTATTGTATTTAATGATCTTAACATTTTTACTTCCCTTTTGAATGCTCAAAGATATTTTTCAACTCCAAAAAGGCATTTGGTGTTAAATGTATTTTTGATAAAATATTATTAGTATTTTACATTATAACCCAAGGCTAAACACTCTTGTGAGATGTATTACAAGTCTAGTATTGAAAAGCTTTACAATCGTAGCGTGATTTATAAATTTAAGAAATTCTTCTTTTACTAATAGACCGGTCTCTTTGAATATGCTCTTCTTTGAACTTGGGACTGTTAAAGTCACATTTTTCCATATGAACTGAACCATCGAGTGAAAGTGATACGGCTTCTTTATTACCTGCGGTGGTGGTGATGGATGTTAGCTTCTCCATTTTTCCTTTTCTTTTTAACTTTCACTGTCTCCATGGGAAGACACAATTTGGCAGATTTTGCCTCATTTGTAGAACATGGGAGAGACTGAAGCTGAAGAGATAAACCACAGAGAGAGAGAGAGAGAGAGAGAGAGAGAGAGGGCATGGTTTGCTTTGTTGTGTCTCTGAGACTAAAGCTGTCTATACATGGGACATTAATGGGGGACCCTTGTGATGTGTAGAAACAGCAAGAATTTCCATTACTGGCAACAATTACAATTCTGCCACACAATCTAACTTTTTGTTTCCCAGGACAGCCTCATTAAGTACAGCCAGCTGGCTATTGTATGGATATGTAAGTATTGATGCTAGATACAGGACCATATTAATTATACAAAATGCCGCACAAGTTTTACACTGCTTTTTTCATTCTTTTCAAGGCAAAAGTATACATAACTCTTGTATATAAATAATGTTCTTAAAAGGATTAATGTATTCATGAAGTTTGCTTTGATTTTGGTCTCTCATATTTAAAAACATGTGTTTTAATCCATTAAGAAATAAAATATCCAAACTTTTATTAAATTATAACAACCAATATTTTAAATGAAAAGAAATTTAATGAATCAAAATTTATAGTTTGAAACTTAAGATATTAAAACCAAAATGCATGGAAGCTTGATGAACCAATAGTTAATTTAACCCTTTTCTTAAATTTTGAAACTTTGCTATGAATCCCTGAACCTTTAAGTTTGTATAGATAATTCTCTTATTAATAGTTTTGTTCACTACTTATCTATGTATATATTAAAATTTAAAACATTTATATGCATCTAACTTCACTACAAAAAAGAGGGCAATTTGTAGCGTTTATTTTGTGCGGTTTTATAAACCGCCACAAAATATGTAACTTGTAGCGGTTCTAAACAAATTTGCCGCGGAAAATAAGCGTTTGCCACGACGGTTAATTAGTAGCGGTTTAAAATCGCTACAAACTTTGGCACGAATGACC
>QFDD01005933.1:0-14243 GCA_006871305.1 Vachellia collinsii | reverse complement strand
TTTTTTTATTGGGGATGATCTAAGCCTCAAAATGAAATATTTAAATTTTTTTATTACTTTAAATATTAGTTTCCATGGATTAGATTAGAGGTCAAGATTGTTGTTGGGTTTATCATTGTGAATTTGATACGATTTTAAAAATTAATTCGTTTATGCTAAAAGGGATGAAGAGAAACCGATTTTAGTTTAAAAGTAAATAGAAAACAAAAACAAATAGGTCCCAAATGTTTAAGACAGGATTTAATCACCTGGCATCAACCGCCAAACCGTTATGAGAGTTAGAAGATGACTGCTCTTGACAGATAGACTACCACAACCGTTCGTAGTTAGAGCTGGGCAAATCCAGTAATATACATCTCATACAAGAGAATATTCTCAAAAGACAAAGCCTATAACGATGAAACTATCAAGTTCTTAGGTCTCCCCTTCAAGCCTCAGACTCACTAGGACCCTCTCATGATAACAATAACTAATCACATAGTAAGATGACAATTCCTAGTAACCAATAAATAATTCACAAGATATGCAAGATCAGACTATAAGTTGAGGTAGCATGGCCATAACACAATATAAATGAATATTCAAAATTTATGATCATATACAAAATTTATAGTTGATCCCTCCATCCAGCTACTCTGTGTCACTCCATGATGTGGATTTAGCTCAGGTTCAACAGTCAATTAATCCAATCAATCCCTGTTCTTACTTCTCATATGGGTTTAGTGTCAAAGGGTGTTTAACTTCCCATTTGAATTTAGGCTGCCCCCACCCGGTCATCACAAATAATCCCGACTACTCTGTCACATCCTAATAGTCCAACCCAATGGTATATTTATCCACCAACCCACAATAAATAGTCAAAACAATATTTTTCCCATGCCAACAATAGAGCCCAACATTTATGATCATCTTTCAAGCTAGACTAAGTTCATGAGCACACACCTATGGTATTTTCCCAAACAACAATATCCTTCTAAAATACTACACACTTCACTAGGTATACTTGTTAAATAAGGTAAGTTTCATCATAAGTAATTGAGTATAGGAGATACCTTAAAATCCATACAATCATATAAAAAAAATTAACTATGGTATATCGACTTTAAGCTAAGCCCAACTTGAAGAGCATGGCAACACAAGCCACCAATACAATGATCACAAAGGATTCACATTGCAATACAACACATGATGAACATCCAACCATGTTTGAGGCTTAAAGGGTGAAGAAGAAGATGATTTAGGGTTAAGAAAAAAATGAGTGTGACGACATATAACTCTGGTGGCATGATTTTGGGAAGAGAGATGGAGTGATGAAGATAAACAAGTGGATTATGTGAGGGGAGAGACTAGAGAGGGCTATTTTTTTTTTTCTTATGGAAGAGAAATATGAAGATTCAAATTAAATCTTGGATAAATGAATCAATCAAGGATAAGATAAATTAATTCAATCAACTCTCTTTGGGTAAGAACAAGGGGCACCTTCTAAATCAAATCCAAGAAAATAAAATTCTTTAAATTAACGTTGGATTTTATTACTTGTAGAAGTCAGGATAAGGAAGAGCATTATTTATGCCTGGGGTTGACAAGAGGGAAATTGAGCCATTTTGTGACTTATTTAGGAAGTATTCTTTGTGAAATTACTCATTCACACTTCATCAATCTTAGGAAGCAGACACCATCATCAAATTTTAGCCATGGATGACATAGGGCTGTGCAAAATACCCCACGACTTGGCCAACCTACCTAGACCAACGAAAAATTCCCTGAATTTGGCTTGCCTAGTGTTGTCACATGTATTTCCAATAACATTTTCAATTTATATTGCTGATTTTCTTTATAATTTTATTATCCATTAATGGATTTGATATCACTTAATTTATTTTGTAGAAGAAGATTTATCAAGTGCCAATACAGCATCCTCCTCAAGTGAATCTAAATATGATGAAAATTGATGTTTGATAAAGCTCCAATGGAAGCATGATTTAGTCTTCCTTTTGTGTGTTCTACTGTTTCAAATAATTTTATTGTTAACTTTATGAATTAGTAATGTTTCATTTTGTTTGAGGTTTGAATATTAAAATGATGAATTGATGGTGGCCTAGGTGTGCATGTTACTCTAATGGATTGATGGTGTTGATGATATCTCAAGCTTTCTTATTAAGTACATCTCATTTGTTTTTCCAAAAACATTTTCTATTGCAATAGGAGCTATGATAGCATGCTATGACTTTGACATCCACTCCTCAAGGGTAAAAGAATCTGTCTCCCTAGCATCTCTGACCTTCCTGAAAATGAATGTACGCAGTGAAGAAAGTGGATAATTTTCCATGAAAGTATTGGTTTATATCTTAGTACTTTTAAACAAACTTTTTGCCATTATCTGATAGCAGATGCCTTTTTATTTATCTCGAATGTGGTTGATATCTTGTCCTTTGAATGATGCATATAAGCTGTTTATCAATTTTTTTTTGTCTGAAATGACGCGTATAATCTGTTCACAGTGATGCATGGCTACTTGCCGTAGCCTTTTATTTTGGTGCAAGATTAGGATTTGACAAGGCTGATGGGTTTGTGAAACGTGATTCATTCATAAATTTGGATGGCCTTGCTCTGAAAATGATTGACGAGTTTGTTCAAGTGTAGCATAGTTTGGTGACAACTGCCTTATTAAACTGGCTGCCCATTGTTCACATAAAACTTGCCCATTTATTTTCAATCCTTTTAGGAGAGTTTAAATAGGTTGAGGCACAGGTATAAACTAGCCATGCCTATGAAGCTTTAAACGGGAGGGTAAGAGATTGTCCAACCCACAGTTGCTATACCATAGCATGACATGCAATTTGACTTAAGTGATTTTCTTTTTTTTTTTTTGGCCAATCGACTTAAGTGATTAATCATTGAGCCATTGATCGATCATCATCTTGTGGTGGTGTTTTTGGGCTTTAATTGCTTTAACTTCAATTTTTTAATTTTCTTACAATGATCACAACAAAAAATACCTTTGTGCAAATCAACTTATGGGAAATTGTAAAACGATAACAATTAGGCATTTTTAGCATTCATTTGGCATAATTCCCTTTTAATTTAATTTACCAACTGCTACAGTAACCACTATAATTATAATAAAATCTATAAAATAGATATAAAAATATATATTATAAATCAAGGATTAGTCAAAGGGCATTCTTTTAATGTCTCACATATTTTTAAAGTAGAATTATAATTTGTAGTTGTAGTAGCTGAGGTATAATTTGCGCAAGCCCACATAACTTCTCATAGTTGAGATTTAATTCCCATGATGAGATTATCATTCAGAACAAATATTTCCAATAATCCCACAAATACTTGTTTCATGCTTTTGCCAATAGGATGGTGAAAGGTTTTTTGCTTTCACATAGCGTCCACATATGTAATGATCAAAGAACTTCTGAAAAGAACCTGGTCCAAATTTTGCAAAATGAGAATAGTGACCATGCGTGTAGTCTCCTGCTTCTCCAGATTAGAAAGCTTATGCGTCATCAGTGGGAGTTTGGTATTGTTTATATTCCGAGAAGCTGTAACAAAGTAGCGGATGCTCTTGCTAAATTAGGATGGTATAAGACGACTGTGTTTGATTCTTGCCCTCACCACTTGAGCATGCTGGCGCAGGATGAGTGTTTGGATTGTTCCCCACCTAGTTTCTGTATTTTCCAAGGTATTAAAACTCGAACCAGTCATTGAACCGGCTAAGATACTGGATTAAGGGTCAATGGGTTAGATCAAGGTCAACCGGTGGGTTAAACCTGTGATGTTTAAATAAATATTAAAAATTATATAATTTATATCCTCATATATACCATGAACAAACCTAATACCCATGTATAATATATCTTAAATTCTTAACTTAAAAAATCGCATATCATCAAAAACATACAAAGAATCATGCAACAATCCTTCACTGATCCTTGCAACTCAACATTGAGAAAGAAGGCTCCGTATCACACAGCATTTTTTTTTGCAAAAATTAGTTTTTGTTTTATTTCTTTGAAATAAATAATAATCAAGTGAGTGGCAAAGTGGCAAACAAAAAGAAAGGAATGATCAGAAAATGAACATGTATCAAAAAGTAACAATGAATGATCAGGGGAAAAAAACAGACCAAAGAAGATGAACCAAATCGCTGGACGAACCAAGGAAGCAATGGTCGATGTCGAACTCGTTGACGTGGATCGCCAAGGTAGAAGGAAGCAACGTCCAATGCTTAAACAATGAGCTTTGAAGTTTGATGTTTGAACCATGAACTTTGAATGAAGTAAGAACGCATAAAAGATGAAACAAAAAGAAAGTTTTGATTTTTATGGAGGAGAAGTGAGATGAAGAAGAACCGAAGAAGTGAAGAAACAAGAAACAGAGGGAGTCAAGGAAAAAAGTACGGAAAGACAAGGAAAGAGACTTTGAGATGGCGCCAACTTCTGGATGTGGTTGGAGAAAATTTAAAAAAAAAAACAAAGAACCGAAGCCGTCAAACCATGTCAAATTGTATAGAGATTCTATGTTTTTTTCTAAAAGGCAACCCAATCAACCCGTGAACCATCCAGGTTAACCGGGTTTGCCCGGGTCATCACGGGTCACAAATTTCCGGTTTAGAGGCCTTGTCCGGACCGGACATGTGAGCGGGTCACCGGTTTACATGTTGACCCGCCCGATCCGGTTTGGTTTTTTATTCCATGGTATTTTCCTTTTGGGCTAATGCCCTTAGATGTACCAAAAAAAAAAAAAAGAGCTTCACGAGACTATGCCTTCTGTAGTCACTGAACCATACACTCCATCCTTAGCTTTCATGGCCTGAAAGAGAAGGGAGAATGCAAAGGGGAAGAAAGTAAGCACATGATAACTAAATGAAAAAAATAATAATAATAAAACATAATGGGCCAAAAAATAAAATAAAATAAAATGGGCAAAAAGAAAAAAGAAAAAAAAAACATAATTATGATCCAAACTGACCTCTTGTACCCAATCAGTACGAATAGTGATTATTAATGAGGATACCACTTGAACAAGGAGTACAAATATGATCCCCAACCAAAGTCCCTACACCATAGTTAAGTTGAAGAAAAATGTAACAAGAGATTAGAAAATTTACATTCCTTTTCACTAGCAAAAAAATTAGAATAAATAGCATGAGTTTGCGGTCACACAATTGATAACAAATTTGTGATGAATTTAGGCTTTTGAGACATACTTGTCAAGGTGATAAAAGATCAACAAGCAATTGAATCGATCGGAAAAGTGGTTCAAAAGCCAATGGTCCACAAGTATATAGAATATTTATGTATAAATCATACATAGTCAGAAAAAATAGAATTACTAAAGTACAAATATTACATATTGCTATTTTGTAACTCAAAATGATGTCGTTTTAAACTCATTAAGATAAGGTAATAATATTCCAACGTGGGCAACCCATCGAACTAGTTTCTGGGGTTGAGTTTTAATACCATGCTTAATGGGGTCAATCCATCACAATGTATTGTTTTCTTGTAGTGTACTTAATTTGATCAAATGACCAAAGTTAATATGGTAGAAAGAACGAATTTCACCTTGCCACCAATGTGCAAGACAAAAGCAAGCAAGATACCTGATGGAATCCCAACTAGATAACATGACCCAAGATTGACAAAAGCTCCAATTTTCTGCCAACCACATCCTTTTGCCGTGCCTATGAATAATGCATATTAAAATTAAAATTGATTAAAACATTTTAGAATAAATCTACTAAACACAAAAGAATTTAGGAAGAAGAACCTGAAAGAACACATTGGAGCCCATCTAGAAAGTTGGATACTGCAAGAATTGGCACCATGGTTGCTACATACTTAATTACTACCACTTCAGTGCTATAAGCCTTTCCCCAAATATTGCGTATTAGTATCAGCACTGTTCCAACTAAGATGCCCCCAATAACGGCCATTACTACCACAACACACACCACTAATTGAGCAATAAGTGGATGATGACCAGCTCCTAGTTCATTTGAAACATGGGTACCGCAGATAATAACGTATGATGTTCAACACACTCCTAGAGAAGGGGGATTTAACGTCCATCATTCACATGCGTTTCTACTAAATGGACTTGAGAAATAACTTCTCACATCTGTTTACTACAAACGAATGAGATAGCTTGAGAGTGTCACATCCGTTTTCTAAGAAACGGACATGACAGCTTATCTTATCGTGTTTAAAAACACGTGACAGCATGAAGGTTGTCACATCAAGTGCACAATTGTGTGTTACTTTACCCAATAATCTAAAACAGCGTAAGCAAATACAATGAACTCACCTTACAGCTCCACTTAGATCAAAGGGAATCATCCAAACCACCGATGCTGTGTTAATACTGTTGATTCAAACATTAATAATGTCAACTACAACACATAAGAATGGTGATTGAGTACTCGGATTCATTCGACAGGAAATATACCAGATAGAGTACCGATGTTTCGAACTTTGGATTTGGAAGCAAACCAGACAAAACAACCATCATTTCAAATGACCACATTTCCAAGCTGTACATGATGCAATGTTAATCAAATGAAATTACACTGAATTAATGATTGAGGGTATGTTCGGTATGAGGGAAGGAAAAGTTGGCAGAAGAAAAAAAAATTTGAGATGGATTTAAAAAATTAGAGAACTAGGGTTAAAAGTTTTTAATTAATATTTTACTTTTTTATATCTCACACCTTATCTTAGTAAAATTTTATAACCCCACTTCTTCAATATTTTTAAATTCAACTCACAAAAAGTTTTCCTCCCCTCCCCTCCAAATCCCTTGTACCAAACAACCCTTGATGGTATAAATCATAAGAAAATGAAATTACCAAACCATAACGGCTGAAGGAATGGCAAGTCTCAAAAAAGTGGGAATGTTATGCAAAGCCTCCTTAGAAAAGACTGTCCAAGCATTAGCACATGAAGGAGAAAATTTCACATGCAATGATAGCATCAAAACATTAACCCAATAAGATATAGCATTTGCCAAGGCAGCTCCTCTACTCCCAAGCCCAGATTTGAATACCATAATGTAACATAGAACATGCAATAAAGTGGTAATTCCAGAACTGAACATCATTGGAAACACAATACTTTGTGTTTGTACTAATCTAGTGAGGCATTGTAGAAGACCATAGGCAAAAAGGCATGGAATCATGAACTGAGCATGTTGTCCTGCTTCTGTACATTTCAGGATCTTGCCCCAAGGCAATTAGAATGGACCTTGTGTTGAACCAAACAATGGCAATGCTAATAATAAAAAGAGCTAGCATGGTTCTTTGCATGTGTATCCCCAACATGCGATGCTGTTTTGCTCCATAAGATTGGCCACATAAGGTATCCAAAGCACGTGCCATTCCTTGCTATTTGAAAAACCAAAAAACCAATAACATCTTAGCTACAAATATATAATTAACTACTTGGCATCAAAATTTGACATAATGGAAAATAAAAGTCTTTAGCTTTGTTAAGATATTACTCCTCTTATGTCCTAAATGCAAGAGTTAAATAACTTACATATAGACATCACAAAATGCAAGACATCGAAAAGGAAGGAACAAAAGAAGCTAAAAGGTAATGCGAATGAGGTCTTAATGATAAAGCTTGTCCAGAAACAAATAAGAGCAGAAGACAAAAAACGTAAGATTTACAAAATACAGTTGAAGATGTTAATTTCAACATGAAAGAGAGCCAGAAAACCTGCTCCCATCTTCTACACAAAGATAAAATCCTAAAAACAGTAAAAAAGAAAAAAAAAAAGGGAATACTGAACATTGGAGAAGATAAAAGAAAAGAAATGTGATGAAAACAAAGCAAAAGAAACCTCTAACACTCCAACATATTTTTCCCACACCCAGCTGCCGCCACACAAAAAAACATGAAGTTCAGCCTCACCTACTGCCAAAAATCACACCACAAACAAGGGAAAGGGAAGCTTGGAATACTACAAGCAACAATGCAGCAGAAGAAAGGAGAAGATCCGAACATACCCACACATATAGTGTAGAAGATGGAGAAGAGGAGCAAAGTGAGTGGCTGGACCAATAAACCCCACCTTTTCCAACCAAACAAGATAGGTAGATGGTCAGAGCAAAATACGCCTACAGCAACAAACAGCAGCAAGAATGGAGGCATGATTTCTGACAGTGACACAATGAAGGTTGAGTTTGATAAGCTTGGGGTTCTAGAAATTTCTTTCTTTTCCTCCTCTGAATTTTCCCATATAAATCAATGACTTTAGGGAGAGAGAAAACAAACACAAAAGTGAACAATATATATCACAACTGATTCAGGAATACTTTTGATGCTTCAGTGAGGACAGACGCCTTTTGATGGAGCAAACAGAGATGAGAAAAAGCCTAATTGGAAGAGAGGTGAGAGATTGGTAAGAAAAGTGAGAAGCAAGAGAGAGAACATGAGTTGTCATCTACTTTGTATATCAAATTTTGAAATGTAAACATGTAAAGGAGGGAGAAACGAAAAGGAATACTTTTCTTTGATTTTGAAACTTAAAAAATGGAGGCAAAGAAAATGAAAGCAACACACAGCCTGTTAGGATCTAAATTGGTAGAAAGCAAGAAAATGGTGATAGGTCCTTATCAAAGTATGAAGTCAGAATCTAATCCCATAAATTAATAAATGATGGAAGAAAAATCTTCATTAGAATATGAGCATGAATCTTAAACTCATATAAACCAATGAAGCGAACTCTAATAAAGGATTTCGCTTCACTCTTCCTCACTAGCCAAATACTTTAAGAGAATCTCCCAAAAGTATAAAGAACAAAACTTATATATTATTTCTCCATGACCAGCTTTAGGAAGGCTAGCCTATTTATAAGAAGAGATTGCAATAATTAATATAAAATAATCCTAATATCTTTATTCAAATATTTGAATATTTGAATTCAAGATATATTAAGATAATCTAACTTAAATATCCTAAATCCTAATAATACTTAATAATAAAAATACTTACTGAGATATTTATAAATAATATCTTTTTATCATTCATAACATAAAATAAACTAATAACTCCTAAAAATATGGTAACAAACTGATCCAATATCTTCATCCACGATCCCTTGATATCTGGTACTCTATCACAGCCCAAGATGGGGTGCCTGTTCATAGAGCCCAAATGTGAGAGTAGCCAGAATGAAGCCACGGCTAAGGCAGAATAGATTTAAGGATATATTGCTTCACAATGTCATTTGTTAACTTGAAAATTGCAAACCCATTGCCATGGCTCCCAAACTATGGGGTATATCTAAATTTAGCCCTTACTCTGCAAGCACAATAAAAAGCACAAATCACAGAGATTCTCATTGGTTTCCTACCTATGCTTGGCTATATGTATTTTGTTTCTACATTCCAACAATCACCAATAGTCTTTGCAAGAACAATAACCATCCTTGAAGTGATGAAATCTATTAGCATCCCTCAAAATAATCTCCCTTCCAGTTACTTTCGCTATTAGTTTGATTGCAGAATGGCAATCACCACAAACCCGTAAATTTTTCATTACCCTAATCCGCATGCCTTGGGGCACCTTTAGAAGTCCATATGCTACAGCCAATTTTTCACTATGATAACCTAAGCTATGAGTCTTCTCTTCCTCATCCACATCATGAAGCACAAAGCTACCATCAGGACAGTAGCCAGCTTCCATTATCAATCCACCTAACCTTTCCAACAATTTCATTATAGAATGCTGCTCTGGATGGCCTTTGCTATCTCCACCAGTGAACATATGCACCTTCTTCTCCACCTCAATCCAACTACAGCCAGGTGATTTGCTCACATTGATAGCTTTTATTTTTTCCCTTAGGATTTCAACATGCTCCCATCTTCCTCTAGATGCATAGAGATTTGAAAGCAAGATGTAAGGCCCAGAATTTTGAGGTTCAAGCTCTGTTAGTTTCTGCGCTGCAACTTCAGCCACATCAATATCCATATGGATTCTGCATGCACCGAGCAGTGCACCCCAAATAATAGCATCTGCTTCCATTGGCATGCTTTCTATTAGCTTCATTGCACCATTTACCTTGCCCGCTCTGCCAAGTAAATCGACCATGCAAGCATAGTGTTCTATTCCTGGCTCCACTTGATATTTGTTTTTCATTGTTTCAAAGAATTCAAGCCCTTCTTTCACCTTTCCACTGTAACCACAAGCTGAAAGAACTCCAACAAAGGTTACATTATCCGGTGAAACTCCAGAGGAACACATTTCATGGAAAACATTTAAAGCTGCTTGTCCCAAACCATGCTGAGCATATCCTGTGATCATAGAGTTCCACATCACAGCATCCTTAAAAGTAAACATTTTGAAAACCAGGTTTGCTTTCACAAGATCACCACATTTAACATACATTGTAATCAAAACTGAGGCAACATATAAATCATGATCAAATTGGTATTTGACCAACTGAGCATGAACCTCTCTACCATAATCAAGACTAGCAAGACTGGCACAAACAGAAAGAGTACTGATCAATGAAGGGAAGTTCAGCCCAACGCCTTCTCTTTGCATCCGTATAAACATGTCTAGGGCTTCCAACTCAAATCCTTTTCGCTCATAAACCTTAATTATTGCACTCCATGTTCCATCATCCCTCTCCCTCATCTGTTCAAAAACCTGTCTTGCTTTGGCCATCTCCCCACTAAGACCAAAACCCATGATCATTTCATTACAAGCAACAATTGACTTAAATGGCATAGCATCAAAAAGCTTTGAAGCCTCTTCAATCCGCCCACAGTGAGTGTAACCCATTAGCATCGCAGTCCAAGACACCTCATTTTTCTCGGGCATCACTTCAAAGAGCTTCCTAGCAATGTCCACCCGCTGGTAACGTGCATACCCTGATATCATAGTTGTCCAAGTAATTATATTCCTTTTTGGCATTTCATCAAACAGTTGGCGAGCTTCAGCCAAAAGGCCTTGTTCACAAAATCCTCCAATCATATTAGTCCAGGCCACTACATCTTTTACAGGCATGGTATCAAATAACTTGCGTGCATCCTCAAGCCGACCTTCTTGTAGCAATCCACCCAACATTACTGTCCATGACACCACATTCTTTTCAGGCATTTGCCAGAAAAGTGACTCTGCCTCTTTAATCATACACTCTTGCACATAACCCCTAACCATTGCAGTCCACGAAACAACATTTCGCTCAGGCATCATATTAAATATTTTCCTTGCTTCATGGATCATCCCATTTTTGACATATCCAGAGATCATACCATTCCAAGAAATTGTGTTCTTCTCCTGCATCCTTTCAAATAGAAATTTGGCTTCATGAGGCTGATTGTTCTGGAAGTATCCAGAAATGATGGCATTCCAAGAAACAATGCTTCTTTCATGCATTTGATCAAATACCCTCCGAGCATTCTCAATTTCGCCAGAACGAGAGTACCTCGCTATCAAGGAATTCAATGAAATTGCTACACCAGTGCTGAATAATCTGCAAGTGCTGAAGGTCATGTGCATAGATGAACACCACAAGGTTGCAGAACCAATGAGAATATCATGCAACAAAGAATTGGTCTTTTGTGGTTCCACTTCTTTGCTAATGAGCTATCAAATTCAGATTTTAATTGCAGGAATTTGAAGGCTTAGCCTTGTTAATGCAGCAGAGCTGAAAGATGTGGCTCAGGCTAATATTTTTTTCTTTCTTTGGTCAAGCTGAGGCTAAGAATTTGAAAAGGCTGAGGCTGTAAGGTGGAAAATAATAGCAAATCACAAATTATGCTAGGAGGTCCGGTGGTGTCATGGTGGCTGTGCACAAAACATTTGATATTCACATGATCACAACATCCCAACTGCCCCACATTTACACTATCTTCAGTTCTGCAACACCAGCAAGATAAAGCATAGCCACTAGCTGCAAAACAACAATTATTAGTGCATGTGGACAATTTTCCGCAAAACAAATGCTACAATGAAGAGGTATAACAGACATGAGTTGCAACTTGCAAGTAAAAACTAGCACAGTACAGTAAAAGGAGTCTTTAAACCAAGAACAAATACCACCATAGAGGTTTGGAATATCTGTTTCCTCCAAAGGTAGTTATCACCTTTTTGTCCTTTTATTTTCTTCCACTGACATTGACAATTTATGTGCGACCCCAAATAAATCTCATTCTTGAAGCAATGCAATTCATGTACACTTATCAAACTCCCAGCAGTGGGATCACAAGCAAAATTAAGGATTAATTAGAAAAAGAAAATGATTGGAGCGTATGCAATAATGTACCGCAAGAATATGAAATACTGTTAACACACCAATTGAACCAATACAACAGAATATAAATATATATATATGCCTAAAAAGGCTGCACGGTTTGAATCTGCTCGTTGACAAATGGTATAAATACATGTTCATAAATAAATGAAGGTCTGGTTTGTGGAGAGAAAAGAACATTCATGATGATATATATAAATGGTAGCGAAAGAAAAATATATGAAGGCATGTCACATGTGAAAGGCTGAAAGGAATCAGAGAGCCCATGCATGTCTCTTTCTATCTCCAAACCTTCTTTCTCGGATCTCCCGTATACAGTGCATTTAGAGAGATGTTATAAAGATAAAATGTGGAATCAAACTAGACGGGTGTCCTCCAGCGCTGGTACAGGTAACCCATAGATTGTTCATTCATGATTAATTCTCAGAAAACATGGATCAAGAAGTAATCTTTATAAAGTCGAAATCCAGAAACCACATATCAGTTGTCAAGCTACTTGGTGGCGAATGCAAGGGATTAGAGAAGGGTACCTTGGAGCGATTTGAAGGGCAGTGATGACGACGAGGCGTCTGCGAGGGAAGCTTCAGGAGGCTGGAAGCTCGAATGAGACTCTGCGAGTGAAGCTCAAAGGCGATTGGCCGACGGCGACTCTCTCTGGAGGCTGGAAGTGGAAGCGATGCAGCGGATACATTCGAAAAATTTAGTCAAAAAAAAAAAAAAAAAACAAAGAAAGAAAGAAACTGGGATTGAATAATTAATTATTAAAAATTGTAGATAAAATCACTTTATAAATAAAATAACAACTAATAAATCTAACAGATCTTCAGCTCAACGCTTCATCACTTTTACAAAATAAGCCTCATAGTGGGTTTTAGAGCTTGTTTAGAATTATTTTTTAAAAAATGATTTCATATAATTTAAGATAAATATGAAAGAGAAACTTTATCTCGATTTATGTAAAATTGATTTTAGTAGTTTGACAAACAAACTCTTAGTCTGCTCCTAGATCTATACAGACTTGATTTTAAATTATTTAATGATATTAATGTTAATATAATTTTTTATTAAACTATTTAATTTAATTTTAGATATAAGCCTTCTTTTTGTGAACATTAATAAAAAATATATTTTCATATTTTTATATTTTAAAACAAAATAATTTAGATAAAAATATTATTTCAAGGTTGTGACAGTTTTAGTGATACATTAAAACAACCTAAATTAGATATTAAGTACATGTTAGCATTCATTCTAAGTGTCAAAATTTTTAAAAAAAATGAATGTCAAAATTAATGGTTTAAAATGAAAAAAAGTGAATAAAACATGATGGTTGATGAGAAATTGTAAAACCATAACGATTAAGCATTTTTAGCATTCATTTCGCACAATTCCTTTTTAATTTAATTTACCAACAACCGCTACAAGTAACAACTAAAATTATAATAAAATCTCTAAAATAGATATAAAAATATATTATAAATCAAGGATTAATCATAGGGCATTCTTTTAAGTAGAATTATAATTTGTAGTAGTAGAAGCTAAGGCATAATTTCGGCAAGCCCACAAAATGTCTTATAGTTGAGATTTAATTAGCATGATGAGATTAATATTTGAGACCAAATATTTCCAATAATTTCACATACACCTTTTGTTGCAGGTTTTTGCCAATAGGATGGTGAAAGGTTTTTTGCATTCAAATAGTGTCAACATATGTAATGACCAAACAACTTCACGAGACTATGCCTTCTGTAGTCACTGAACCATGCACTCTATCCTTAGCTTTCATGGCCTGAAAGAGAAGGGAGAATACAAAGAGGAAGAAAATAAGCACATGATAACTAAAAGTAACAAAAAAATGAAACATAATTATGATTCAAACTCACCTCTTGGACCCAATCTGTACGAATAGTGATTATTAATAAGGATACCACTTGAACAAGGAGTCCAAATATGATCCCCAACCA
>QFDD01005932.1:0-16514 GCA_006871305.1 Vachellia collinsii | reverse complement strand
AACTTTAAACATGGGTTAAGCACTTTTTGTTAAATTTTCTTCTCTTCACCCTAATTTCTCAATAAACGCTAACAACCGTCATTCAACGCTCTCCCGCGTCATGACGTCATATACTCCTCGTCTTTCCCAGTCAGAATCGTTGTTGCGTACTCGTCCTCCTCTTCCTCCTCCTCGTCGACGTTGTGGAATACTTCCCCTTCGCTGTCGGCATGGCCTCGCCGACACCAGGTAGCTCTCGATCAACATCTCTCAGGGATGTCGACTCCGACGCTGCCAAGCTCGAGGGCACTGGTAGCTGGGATGCCATTGAATGGACCAAAATTGAGGTTTTGTTCCCATATTTGTTAAATCTTTAGTTGTTGAATTTTGCATTTTTTTTACTTCTGGTACGTTTTCACTTCATTTCTTCCTCATTCATTATTGGTTTGTTGTGAATTTTTCTGCAGCCTGTCATGCGCCCCGTTTCCCGGGAAAATTTAGATTTCTTGCTGGAGGCTGAACAAGTCAAAGCCCAAGTACGAAGTGGCTTGAATTATTCTTCTTTCCTTTTCTTTATTTTAAGAATCGTAAAATTGAAATTCGCCCTTCGTAATTTTCTTTCAGTAATCTGAGGTCATTTTTGTTTGCTATTCATAGCTGTTACTTATAGCACCCTTCTTCTATCCTTTTTTTCCCCCTCCCCTTCTCCCATTTACCATCTGTCTGTTATATGTTAATGAATCAGACAAATGCGTGGCATGCAAGAATGTTGCAAAGAATGGTTACGGTGATTTTGATTATGTTCAGTGTATGAGTTCGCAAAGGCTGTTGCTGAAAATTTACTCAACATTCTTGGACAATTAGAATTGAACAATTAGGTCCATTTAAAAAAAAAATGAACAAACTAGTTTTCCTCAAGCACGTTAGGGCTTTGGGGAGGAGGTTTAATTTTCATGATACCACCTGTCCCAATCTCATTTAAAGAGGTTGGTCACAGCAAATGAGTGTTGATTTAGAAAGTGAATGAAGAACCAAGTGGTGAAGACAATTATCTGGTATTTTAAGTAGTGACTTGACCATTTGATTACGTAGCTTCAACCATTTAGACAAAGTGGCGAGCCCAAAATCTTCAGTCATCAGCCACATCAACTGTAATGACTAAAGAGACATTAACAACATCCTACCAAGTGAGGTTGGCTGCATGGATCATACAAAGTCAATGTTCTCTATCATAAACTAGATCCCTAGATAAATTATTAATTAAAAGATCTCTCTATATTATAGATAATTAGGAAATAAGAAAATAAGCGTTTTCCTCAATTATAGCAATGATTAATCTTGTACATGATGTTTGCTTTCAGGAATATGGTGTTGTTCTTGTTAATAACAACGACGTGGGTACATTAATGGTTACAAATTTTCGCCTCTTATTTGTGGTAAGTATTTCATATAATATATCCTCTGTCTTATATCTAGATTTTGATAGGGCGCTATGAAGCAGATGTCCTGAATTTGTGATTTTCATTTTTCAATAACTTAGTGAATTGATTGCCATGGAAAGAGGGGTGCAATAATGTGATGTTAGTATAAAATGGTGGCCTGCAGTTGCAGTTGATTTGTTATGTTTTGAATTGTGAATTAGGATTGGAAGGTAAGATAGTTGTTGAAATGCATGTTTTAGGGTGATCATATATTAGGAAGAGACAGGAAGATTTTGAAATAAATTCAAGCACACATCAATTGACATAGTGAAAACCATGGAGTTAGGAATATTTCGGTCACACACACACACACATATATATATTGGAATCCTTAATATTTCTTTCCCAATAATCATATTGTCTTTCTTAAGACTTACTGGAAATAACATGCAATTGGTCTTGCAGAGATAAAGTCAACATGCTCCAAATTATGTGGTCTTAATATTTCAAGTTCTAGCTGTACACTATCTAATGCTATGTTCAAATCTTAGTTCAAGGACAATAAACTTAGCTCCTTAGGGTCTTTTGTTGAATTGTGTATTTATGCATATCTATATTATCATTTGTGTATTTGAAATAGTGTCCCTTGTTATATATCTACATGTTATTCAATATTTACGAACTGATTTGTTCTTTCAACTTTTCAAGAGTGAGAAAACCACAAAAGTTATTGCCCTGGGAACAATACCACTTGCAACAATTGAGAAGTTTACCAAGATAGTAAGTTAACTTGCTAATCATGCTACAATTTTGTGCTTAAGCTCTCTGTTATAAAATATGCTGCATTAGATTGAGTCAGACGCTCTTGTCATCCTATTTTACATTCATGTTAACATGGTTTTCATATTATGAGAGTGTGCTTTTGCAGCATTTTCTTGCATTTCTTCTCAGTTTTTTCCCTGTTGTTACAGAGGCATTCAGCTTTTACATTATAAATCGTACAGAAATTGCAGAGGTTTATCGATTAATTTTTGTAAAACACATTAAATGCATTGATGTCAATTTGTTGTAAACCCATTAAATCTGTTAGTGTGTAATATTTATCATCTATTGCTCTTTGGCAATTTAGGCAGTGAAGACTCAATCAGCTCTTCGTCAGTTGGACAAAACACCATCACAAAGATTGCTCCAAGTCATTGGTAAGCTTTTAAATAATTTCCTTTTGATTGATAGTATTGCAAGAAATTTTCAACAATTGTGATAATTCTGCGAGCCAACAATTCTTTACCTCTTGACTCGTGTGTATATAATCCCCTTGTACAGTGAATATAAATCAATCAGTGAGAAAGTTCATTTTCCTACATTGTTTAACAATTTTTTAAACTTTTTATTTTTATTTTTATTACTCTGTGTTTTTGTTTTGAAGAATATGCTATCCTCCACTCCTCCTCCTCCTCCTCCTTCTTTTTTGATGATAAAATTTGTAAATTTGAAAATTTTTATGGTAGTGTTGAAATTCAATGGTGAAAATAATAATTCTTAATGGGTTTTACTATGTTTTCTTTTTCTTGAGTTCATAATTGATATTACAACACACGTTGGAGCACCCAATACAGGACTTAACAGTCTCTAGTGGGTTATATTCACCATAATGGCCTTTTCTATTTTGTAGCATCTAAGACAACCGGACTCCTGGGTAACACCCACATTAGGTGTTTTCCCATTGGCCTTTGCTTCAAAAAATAAAAGTTCATAATTCATATAACAGTTAGAATGGAATATAGAATCTAGTTTTTCAATTGTTTATCACCAGCACTATTGATCTGTTTGCTTTACCAATAGCTGTTAAACCACTAAATGTAAATGCCTGTGATTGGGGTGTCGGTATATTATTACACTCTATGTAATTTCTTATCTGGGCCCGTTTGCGCTGTTAGATTACTTATATTTCCTCTTCATGCAGGAAAGGATATGAGAATTATTGTTTTTGGTTTCAGACCTTTTACAAAACAGGTAACGTTACTACCTTGAGAAATTTTGGCTTTTGTATTTGTCAGCGATTATAATTTAGCTATTAATGAGTTCCATTAACAATTTAATTTTTTTATTTGAAAAATTATATCTTTATCCATTTAAATCCAAAAATCAAATCTGAATGAAATTTTTAATATTTTAAAATCTCTACTAGAACATTTTTTAATATAACTTTAATTTCTTAGGGGAAAAATAAATTTAATTTTATATTTTTGTATTTGAACCATGTTTAGTCATAGATAATGGAGTTTATCTCAATGTATTGTGTAATACTATAAAATAAAGTTCTTTCACCCCGTAAAATATAGCTAAAATCCCATATTTGCATAATCCCAAATTAGTACACACATACCACAATGGGAATTTTTATGGTGAAGTTGATTGAGGTGGGATTTAATCCCAGCACCTCTTGGATCCCAAAAAGACTATATGATTTTTGAGTCACCGAACTTATTGCTAAAATAGTACAAAATAATATATAAGATACTACATTTTTTTTTTTTAATTAAAGAGGTTACAAGCGGGATCAAATCCATGACCCTCTACTTACTGTGGAGCTTTCATGCCACCAGGCTACAAGGCATTTGGCCTACAATGCTTTGATCATTCAAATAGCAATAATTTACAACACTTCATTAACTATTCAAGATACCCATTTAGCAAATGACAACATGTTTTAGCAAATTCCAGACGTGGATAAATGGGTATAGTGATTAGCTAATGAAATGTAGTAAATAACTAATGAAGTGTTGTGAATATCCTACTGTGTGGAATTTGCTAAAACCAATTGTCATTTGCTAATCACTATAGGAGAGAACTGACTGTTTCATTATTCAACAACTCAAATGAGTACACGTGGAATGCCTAATACTGTTTCTCCCATTGTTCTGATTTAGCAGATCAACAGAACTATAACTCTTTCTGTTACAACTAATGAACTAATTATTATTATTGCCACGTAACATTAATTTACAGAGACGTGCAATATTTGAAGCATTACTGAGATTGACAAAACCCGCAAGACTTTGGGATCTCTATGCTTTTGTATCAGGGTCTTCGAGATTAAGCAACACCAACCCAAAAGTTCGCTTACTGGATGAGTATTTTCGACTTCTTGGGAAAGGATCTTATCGTGGATCAATCAATATGATCAAGAGTGGGTCCTTTACCTTTTCCAATGCTTACTGGAGAATAAGTGGTGTGAATTCCAACTATACTATGTGTCAGACTTATCCATTCGCATTGATTATTCCAAAGAGCATTAGGTACACTTGAGGTTCAAATTTTCTTCCTTTTCCAATTAGTCTATGTCTAAATAAAGTTCAATCGACCAGTCCATTTATTTGATATCTTTGCTTGGTCCCATTGCTAGTGATGATGAAGTGCTCCAGGCTTCCACTTTTCGGGCAAGAGGTCGGCTGCCTGTAGTTTCATGGTGTGATCCTGGTATATGTGGATTACTTTTCTTTTTTTTATATATAAAATAGATGTTATTTATGCTATTCCTCTAATTGTGGTCTTACCCCCTTTTCATTCTTTTTATTGCATCCAAATTTAATATATTAATTCCTTTATGCTTTAATTTGGTTGATGGCCTATAGGTTCTGGTGCAGTCCTTGCTCGATCATCCCAACCCTTAGTTGGTCTCGTGATGAATATGAGAAGGTAATTCACACTACGTAGTCAACGGAATCCTCTTGGTATTTTAAAGGGAGGGTGGAAACTAGAAAAATTATTTACTTTCATGTTACTGTTTGCAGCAACACAGATGAAAAGCTTGTGGCTGCACTTTGCAACAAACTAGATGATGGTTCACGTAGGTAAGATTGTGGCTTCTCTTTTATGTTATATCATGCTATATTATATACTTGAATTATGAATATATGCTGTTCTTTGCAACACAAAGCTAAAGCATCAGCTTTGTCTGTGATAACTTAGTAAATGTCTCGGAGTCCATGACCATATCAGATACTCATTCATCAGCATTTTCGAATTAGAAATTCTTTTTCTATAAAACAGAACTGCTTTGTATCCTTAATCAATTTTCGTTAATGATTGTATAATGAATTAGCTAAAAAAAGACAGCACACTATTTGGTTACCTCAGGTGGTTACTTATATATTATTTTGTGGCTAATTTTATTAGCATTTTTCTTCTTTTAGGAAGCTATATATTTCTGATGCAAGACCACGGAAAAATGCATTAGCTAATGGGGCCATGGGAGGCGGTTCAGAGTCATCATCAAATTACTTTCAATCTGAGGTCTGTGAAAAGATTTTATTGTAGAGGTTTCTTTCGGTCCTTAAGTTGTCATATTCTAAATGCTTCAATTCTTATTTTACATTCTCAGATAGTCTTTTTTGGGATAGACAACATCCATGCAATGAGAGATAGCTTTGCTAGACTCAGAGAGTACTTAGATACTTATGGAAGAGCATCATCTGATGGAATGTCATCTTTTTTGGTGAGTCTAGGAACCATATAAAGACTCAGCTATTTGTAATATAGATTACATGGCAAGGGCATTAGCTGGTACTCTTTTAAACAAAAGAGATATCTTTGATAATGGCAAACTATTGAACTTCAGCAAGGCTGTCTTGATCATTATGACCTTGTATATCTTGAGATGGGTTTTACCAATTGAATATGTTCTTTTCTGGGTTCTATACAGAGGAACGGTGGGTGGACATGGGGTGGAGGATTACTAAGTAGTATGTCTGCTTCAGTATCAACGCTTGGGGACAGTGGATGGTTACTGCACATTCAAAATGTCTTGGCTGGTTCAGCTTGGATTGCTGCTCGTGTTGCTATTGAAAAGGCCTCTGTGCTTGTACATTGCAGGTGCTTATCATGGTGCACTATTCTATATGTTTAAAAATATGCAGTGACCTTGGATCTTACAATGTGTACCAAACATGATTTTGAAGTTTGCTTAAAATTATGGTTGGATAAGAAAATATGGTGAATGAACAGGCTCACATTCGTTTAATCCACACCCTTTTCGCCAATTAGTGGGTTGGTTAAGTTTTCCGGTTGGTTCAAACATAATCTCTTGTTGAAGGGGAATGCAGGAAATGTAGTGATTAATTGGGCAGTTAAAACATTCTATGATTGAACCGACTAGCTCCAGGACTGAATCCAAAGTCAGTCACTGGTGTCACTAGGCTTGCACAAACACACACTGGCTGGCCCTCTAATTATTAAAGGAATCCGGCAAAACCTCAAATATGAAAGAGTCCTAATTGGATGACAAACCTTAAAGATATGATTGGGAGTAAGTACAAGATTTCTAGGTAACAAGAAGTTCCTAAGCTATAGATGAAGGATGTTATAAGCCCCTCTAATCATCCTTGTCCTCTGACAATCCCACTCATCTTTTAGCGTTATCAATATCACTTCACTTGCATGAGTGGTAATTTGTTAAAGAAGTTGATTTGGTATCAAACATCTTACTGTTTCACTTCTCCAGTGATGGATGGGATAGAACAACTCAATTGGTTTCACTTGCTAGTTTGTTACTTGATCCATTCTATCGGACATTCAAAGGGTTTCAGGTAAATGCTTCTCATTACTTGGTTAATTTTTATCAATAGCTAGGGACATGTTGTGTGTTCCTTAGCTTCTGAATTTCATTGAATCCCTAGGGCTAATTGATACAAAGTGAAGATGAATTGTAGTGCAATCCATGAAATATATGAAGAGAAAATAAAATGCTAAGCCGCTAGCTACGTAAATGACTTGGTGATTACATAATATACTCAGAATACTATTGAGACCCAAATCCAATAATTCAAAATAAAGTAATAATTATTAGTCATAAAATTGTCTTAAAGTCAAAATTTCCTACTCCTAGGATAGGTCATTTATTTGTTATCGCCACATAGTACATGTCTATTACATCTATGGCCTTGCTGTTCTGGTTGTGCTTTCCTATTTTCTTCCATATGCAGGCACTTGTTGAAAAAGACTGGTTAGCATTTGGTCATCCATTCTCAGATCGTGTTGGAATGCCAACAGTCACTGGAAGTGGTAACACGCCTTCTGAGTTGTCTTGGCAATCTTCTGGAAATCACCCACCATCACACATGAGTCAATCATCAGGAGCATTCAGTTCCCAACCTCCAACCTCTCATGCACAAACTTCAAACAACTACTCTCCAATTTTTCTGCAGGTGAGTGCCTTGAATATTCTGTATAGGTGGCCTTTAATCTTACATTGTTTTATATATGTTTGCAACGTGGGAGTTAATCTTCCTCTATGTACTCTTTTGCTGTTTGACCTGGTCAGGAACCAGGTAAGAGAGTGAGAGAGTTCATAGAGGAAGATTGACTTCCCACTTTGCAATCATGCTTGAATCACTTGTTTGGATCAAATGTTTGAATGCTTATCCTAGTGTTTCTATTTTTTCTCTTATTGCTCAAGTAGATAGACTATATTTATACGTTTCTCTTTTCCAGTGGGTGGATTGTGTTTCACAATTGCTGCGGACATATCCTTTTGCTTTTGAGTTCTCCTCAGTAAGTATTTCTTTACCATGTGTGAATTTTTCTGCAAATATTACTGTATTTGATACTTTGTTTTTCGGCTCTGTTTCTGGTCTCTCTCTACTACTGATGACCTGTACTGTTGTATAAATCAGGCTTTCCTATTGGACTTCTTAGACTGTGTGCTTTCTTGCCGCTTTGGAAACTTCTTATGTAACAGGTATTTCTTTTTTGGAGGCAGTTTTCTATCCTATGGAATGTCTATGGAGTTTGGAATGCATTGTTTTCGTGTTATGTTGCTTTTGAACATAGTGTAATTTGGTCGCTAGCAAAGATATTACTTGGATATGGTTCTGAAGTGGCCATCGGATGAACTATAAGAAACAGTTCAAGATATAAAAATGACTATATTCTCACAAGATGCAACTTATGCTGAAAGAAAGCTGATTTAGTTGCGGGAATAATTCCTGTTTTTCTTAATCCCCCAAGAAAAGCTACCAATCTTTTGGGGGATGGGTTCTCCCCACTTAGGTTCCCATCATGACTACTACAAATTGCCCATGTATACTGCACCCTCCACCTTCTTTTGTGTGTTCAAGGTGATTCCTTTTGTAAATGGATCAATAAGGCTGAAATAAGCAAATTGTGTATAAGAATTTTTGATGTTCTTATGTATAGAAATAAAGGAAACTGTGTTGGTGTTCTTGTGCATAAGACATAATATGATGTTTTGAATGTCTGATTTTATTCAGTGAGAAGGAAAGGGAGCAATTGAATGTTTTTGAAGCTTGTGGATGTTTGTGGGCATACCTAGCTGAGTTGCGTGCTTCAGAGAGTGGTTCTCATGTGCATCATAACCTCTTTTATGAACCGTCAAAGCATAATGGTCCTATTCTGCCTCCAGCAGCAGCTTTGGCCCCAACTCTGTGGCCCCAATTCCATCTCCGTTGGGTTTGTCCTGAAGAATCACAGGCTGGGGAGATTGAAGTAGAATGTAGGAAGATGGCTTTAAATTTCTCTGAGATGAGGAAGGTAGTGGCTTTCCTCCATTTTTTTAATTACTGAATATCTTTCTAAAAGCCAATCCCTTTACCCATCTCTTCAATGATGAATTTCCATTTACTCATTTTTATACATGAAGTGCCGCAAAGGAAGACTTCGTTTATTCCTGCCAAATTAAAATGTGGTTGTAATTAGGAATTTGATGTGAATTGGGATTTACTAATAATTAATTTGTGATTATCAATAAAGGTGTTTTGAGTTTAGGGGTTTGTTATCTTATAATTATACCTTGGTGGAATTAAATTTTATGTTACTTTTATTTCAGGTTCTCGAGTATTTCTAATATAGATTGTCTATAAATCAAAAACATTATGCCTTATTTTATATTCTCTTTATGTTTATTGTTTTTTTTTTTTTGGCCCCGTTTCTTGGTTCTTGTTCTTTATGGTGCTAGCATCTCCTTAAATCTAGACACCTGCAAATTTTCATGTGAGCAACCTAGTTAACAACTTGATACTGATTGTTATTTTTTCCAATGATATGAACTGCTAATATGTCTGGTCTTTTCTATTAATGTTGGAATTGACTTCCTGGTGGGATGGGATCAGGCTAAAGAAGAGGCAGAGAGGAAAGCCAAAGAAATTGCAAATGCCATGGAATCACTGAAAATGGAACAGAGAAACGAGAAGCAACTAAGAATATCAGCAATAAATATAGCCAAAAGGAAAAACAAAGAAAATGTGGTGATGAGGAGGGCAATTCAGTCAATGGGATGCCAGGTTTGCTTCTCCTCCAGCAGCGATGACGGTATTGTTGATATTGAAATCTGCCCAGCTGAAGCAGCACAAAAGTTGAAGTCTTCTCTAACCAGAAAGGAATTTGATGATAAAACGGATTTATCTGCTTCACTAACTGTTACAGAGGGTGACAAAGATGCAAACAATGTTATTAGTCAAGTATGTGAAACCCTATGCCCATTTCGTACCCAAGACGGACGTTGCAGGTGGCCGAATGCTGCCTGTGCTCAACGTGGCAGTCAGTTTGTTGGTCTAAAGGCAAACTTCGATGCCCTTGATCAACTCTTAATTGATGATGACTATTTCAAGCCTGAGTGATCAGGGAATTCAGGTCCCAAAAGTATCAAGTTTTGTTTTTGTTTTTTTCCCATGTACTTTAAAGTAGTCAAAGAATTCTATTTGAATTCCAGATGACAAATGGGGACTGCAAGATTTGGCTCTCTGTACCAGGTCCCGGGAATTGTACAGACTAGAGTTGAGCCCATGTTGGTACAGACATGTCTAGTAAAAGCTTGGGAAGATAAATTTATCATCCATGCAGGGCCTATACGAGTTATGGTGGTCTATGTTGTTGTATGCAGGCATGGCAGGCTTAGAAGCTCAAGCATATTGTTGTAGAGGAAATAAGGTTTTCCATTTAAAATAGCTCTAGACACGGATCAGTTGTGTAACAACAATGTTGTAAACTGGTGTATGCTGTAATCTGTCATTTTTAATTTTTAATTTTTTTTTATATTTTTCTTTACATGATTGGACTTTAAAGATTTATCTGAAAAGAAAAAACGAGACGCAATTAGGCTTTGTATGACAGAAAGGAGGTTCAGAATAAGCAAACCTCTACAGCTAATATTATTCTTGATACAGAGCAATTAAACTTTTTAAAGAAGAGAAATTAGGAGAGGGCGGTAAAGTCATTTAATTCACATTTTCAATTACCGAATTGGGTCAATGAACTAATTATGAATTTGTAGCATTTATTTACCTTATTTGAAATTTTTCTATTTTAAGTAACTTTATATGGAACTTTTCCTAATTTTAATTTTAAATGCACTAATATGAAGGACAACAATATAAAATTCAATTCCATGAATCTATTTAAAACTGTTGACCAACCGATTAGGAAATGATTTGCGCATTCAGTGTTCTTATATATTCATGTTAGGGTTTATGCTTATGTAATCTAATCTCATAATGTCACATTATTTATGTTCTGTCCAATAAAAATATTCCAAATGTTATATATTATGATTCTAGATCTATGAATTTTTTTTTTTAATTATTTATCTTTCTATAATAAATATCTATTATAATAGATTATAGTAAAAAAATAATTAAAAAAATTATGAAATATAAAATTTATAATAGATGATATTTAAAATATTTTTATTGGATAGAAGTTAAGTTGGTAGTCCACGTAATACTCTTTTATTCTATGCTTTTCTCTATGGTAGTCAGGATTTTTTTTATAGCCCTTGGCGGCTTGGCCTGCAATTAGTCTGGCTTCCCATTCACGGCATTTTTGCAAGCATTGATTTCGACTTTCCCTTCTCACAGACGGATTTTTGGGCAAAAAAAGGGAAAAACCTTCCACACTGTTTTCCCCATCTTCGTTCTCTAGAGACAGGAACCAACCACTTCTCCAGCCTTTTGTCGAATTTCTCTCAAGCTTCTTACTCTTTCTTTTCCCAACTTTCTATATTTCTTCTCATTTCATTCACCACTGTGATCTCTCTCCGCCGTCTGAGGAATTCAGCGTTAACCCCATCTTCAAAATGACCAAAAACAGAGAAATCGTGATGAAAGAGGAAGAACCTAAAGCACCCGGCTTCGTTTTCCCTTTCTTCCCTAATTTTAAGTTTGATTTGCCTTTCTTGAAGCCAAACCCTTCAAAGTCTGTGGAGGCCTCTGGTAAAAAGGTCGAGAGGCGAACTGAGACTGTGGGTGATGAAGGTACTGGGAACGATAGTGCTAAGCCTAGCTTTGTGAGTTTTCCGAAAACCCAGTTGGTTGTTCCCCCTCCTTTGGAGACTGAGGCTGAGGAGTCTGCGTCTGCTAAAACTTCCAATCCTATTGTACTTTGGCAGGTATTGTTTTTTTTTTTTGGCTCTTTTTGAACGCTTTGATTCGCTCTCTGAGCTGTAGGCTACATATTTATGAAATCGACGAGGTGGGCCACAGAAGATGGTCCATGTTTAATAATCAGCGCCATAACTTGCAGGTTTTTATGATGAAACTAGATGTTGAATATTGATGAAGGGGACAAAGGATAAACTAACAAATATTTAACAGAGAAATAAAACTAACAAATATCTGTTTAGGAATTTTTTTTGGAAGAATCTATATCCGTATCTATATTTCTATAATATCTCTGTAAGCCCATGTTATGTAAGTCACATTATTTATCCAAGATTGTGTCTGTAGATTAAGTTTGCCTTGTGAGAAACTCTATCCTAAAAGCTTCGTAATTTTTGTTGGGAATCAACCAGCCTTATTTAACTATAAATTTGTTTTGCACAAAAAGTTTACTCCGTCAGGCTGCCTTTGATGAGTCTCCCTGCATATTCTGAATGATCTCTTGATCTGCAGCGACACAACTGTGTTGCGTTGTATACCTTTATTAAGTATGGTCACTTGGCTATTCAAACAAAGGAGTTATGATTAATGAGTGATTGATGTGTCACCCAGAAGGATGCGTTTACTGTAAATATTTCTATGAGCGGTCGACTTATTTTCACAATTTTATATTATTGGTTGGAGTGCCTTGGATCATGGGTTGAACCACCCCACTGTTCAGTTGCGCAGAAGCTAAAAATCCACATCATGTCTCACTGAGGCTTGGGGAGCTTCCCCCTATCGATCCTATTTGGATTAGGTTTCTATGGTGAATAATTCTTATTGGAAATGCATTTAGTTTTTCACTGAAGGACAGATGTTCATTGCTAGGAAGACAATGCAGCCACAGGGGGCAGGCTATGTGTGGATAACTTGGATGAGACGCATGAAATTGAATGATAGTTGATAAATAATTAGTGTGAAGGCCTAGAAAAATTAGTTAGAATAAGCTAATTAAGATGCTTTACTCTGATGGTCAAATCTCTTTACTTTACGAAATATCCCAATAGGTTGATGAGGTGTGTGAATCCATTACTGTGCCATCGCTATCTTTGATAAATTCATAATTAATCCGACAGTCTTCAACCCTTCTTAATGCATGATTCTTGTCTTCCTTTTTCTTCCTTGCAAAATTTAACTTGAACATTATGTTGAATTTGATTGTCATTTGGGTTTGAATACGGTGCTTGGCTAGCTTTGTATCTTCTGAGGCTTTAGGTCATCCTTGACTGAGTCGTCTATTCTAGTCAACTGGCAAAAGGTCTGGCTTGTTATATGTATGTAAAAACAAAATACTACCTCCGTAGGACCGGAGGTAGTATAACTTTTTGTAACACACGCACAAGTAAGATAATTGACATGGTTTATGATTTATATGGTCACATCAAGCAATAAGGCTTTTAAACAGTATTATCTTGTGCAGCTCTATCATGTATTTTAATTTTTTTTTTTAACAATTTTAAGTATTCCCCAGTAAAGTCATGCTTAGCAAATTGAGGAATGATAATTTACTATCAATTCCAGGTTTATGCTTTTGGAGCATTCCTTATTTCAAGGTGGGTTTGGGCAAGATGGAATGAAAGGAGGCCTAAAGGGAGGACCCCTAAAGATGAGGATGCCCAGAACAGGCCTTCTTCGGATCAGAATGAGGGCCGACCGTCTGATAATGAGTAGAGATTTTCATTGTGTATAGCTTTCAGAATTATTAGATATGCATTTTCTCATTGACTGTGTGAATTGCCTGTGTTTTAGGAAGCCCCTTTACTAGCTTCATATGATTACACGTGTTTTGCTTCGTATATGAACTCGACTTTTACAGTCCTATACCCCGCTCATGAACTTTGATATTGGGTTTATCATTGTGTTAAAACCAACAAAATTATGTTTCATGAATCGACTTTGAATCTGGATAGGGTTAGGTCTCAATATTTTATATTTGTTCCCACTATGTTTTACTTCGTCAAGTAATTTTTCATAATATTTTATTAACTACTTTCAATTAAGAAAAATAGTTAAAAACTAAAAAACTCTTGACTTCTTTTAAATTATTCTTCGATTTGGTATGATTTGTTGGAGAGAAAGGATGGTAAAATATGCATAATATCATCAATTTCACCATTATTTTATAGAATCGAACTTTGTAACTTGCGGTACCGACTCCTCTTCGATTTTTTTCTCTAAGTCATTTCTAGCACACTTATTATATTTGCAATACATATGGTATGTCTTACTATTCCTTGAGCGAAAACCTTTTCATTCTAAAGTTTGCCTCTTTAACTCTAGTTTAGAATAAACATCTTCTCTTGCTAAGCAATTAGAACTATGTCATCTATAAAATGAATCAGATTAAAAAAGTAAATTTGTACATAATCATGTAGTAAATCAGCTAAAGATATTCAAATTTTACTATGCAAAGAATGTAGTTGATACATGAGCTCTTTTCGGAGTTGGTCTCTCCTTATTTTTCCCGTGGTAGTGAGTGGAAAAGGCTTTCTCCACAAAATAAACATTTTTGGTATCTTAAATCTGAAAGGAAATCAGCAGCGAAGTCATTACTTGATATGTAAGAATACGAACAGTACAGATAACTAAGTAAACAATAAACAAAAGGGTAGTTTTGGAACATACTCCACGGGTCTATAAACAGGGTACCCAGTGAATTTATGTTTTACTGTTTACTCTATTTTCTTCCTTTACTACCAACATTACTTATAAGTGACTCGTTCCTCAGACCATGCAAAATATAAAACGCACACCTAGTTGAAAGGGAATTACTAAAACGCACCCCCTTGCCCCTCGATTTCTCTAAAAGTCTAAAACCAAAAAACTTAGCAGACAATTGACGGAAGCTAAGGTAGTATGAGATGCCTAAATTGCATCCAACACTAAACAACATGAGATACCTGCTTAAGTTCTTTCTCAAACAATATTGCCGAAGATTCTCAGGTGATAAATGATGATCTTCTGATTCTGAAACACACTGCTCTGACCATTGCCAATCTTTTCTTGGTTGGATACAAGCAACTACCATCTCAGTCAAGCGAGCATCAGGAATTCCAACAATCACCACACCAGCAATTCCAGAATGTTCCAGAAGAATTGCTTCAACCTATTTGAAATAAACAGTATATTTAAACCTCAATGAAAATTCCAACGTCCACAAATCAAGTAAGAGACAGTGAATTAATTCAATGACTTTGTTGGTCCCAATGGTTCATTTAATAATTTACGATTTCATCACAGCTAAATTTTTACAAGTGGTGTCATTTTAACTGGTTCATCATGTGCTGTTTTGATATTCTAAACATGCATAGCTCATCAACAAAACATAGAATTTAAAGATAAATATTTTGCAAGAACTAAACTAAATCTTTATGGAACTACAAGATATGGACTCTTAAGTTATAAATATTACATGTAAATTGACTAAAACTATGAAAACAAAAATTAATGAAACCATTAATTCTTTTATTTGCTAGAATGCCATATACCAACGTCATTGATGTAAATATTTGTTTTGTCCTACTTGTGTGTGTCCCTTTTGAAAAATGGAAACTTAAGGCATAGGCCAATTAGCTTTATTGTCACTTCATCTTACCTCTTCAGGATAGATGTTCTCTCCACCACTCTTGATGCGACCATTTGTTCGTCCAAGGAGCCACAAGTTACCATCCTGATCAATCGATCCAATGTCACCTGTGTCAAGCCAGACTTCATTTGAGGAGGGATCTAAATCTAATGGCCTCGTTGGAGTTTGATCCCAATATCGGATCATTACATGTGGTCCTCTGGTTAAAATTCTCCCAACATGACCAGAGGCATCTGCGCATATGCTAAGTTCTACATGGGGAGCAGCCTTGCCAACACAGACACCTTGAGAGTATTTTATCATATCAGATCTCCTTCTATCCACAGCCATCTGAGCGGACTGACCAATCTTTGCTTGAGTCGACTCATAGAGGGTCAGGAATGTCAGTGAAGAGCAAGTCTCAGTCATCCCTTACACATATGAATCAGATTACAGTTAGGAAGGAAAGGCCAGTAAGAACTTCCATTGTTGAACAAACAGGACCTAACAATTGAGGGGTCTCAAACGAAGATCTTCCTAAGAGAAGGCTATTCAGAAAAATTTATGGAGCAAGGGGAAAAACACAAGCAAGAGATACCTACCGTAAGCTGAGATAATCTTGGCTTCAGGGAAGAATACACTGGAGTGCATGATGAGCTCATTGGAGAGGCTCCCACCTCCATTAAGTATTTTCTTGACAGATCCCCCACCTTTCCAGGCCTCCTGGCTCCTGATAGAGGGCCCAAAAAAAAACCAATAATATTATATTTATTAAACAAAAGAAGGTGCAGAATTATTGTTCTTGGATGAAACCCAAGCTGCAAATAGCAAGACATTCAAGCAAAGGTTTGAAAATTTAAATTCAGTCTTTTGTCCAACAAAACTGACACTCTATCCTTCTTAAAATATCACAAAAAGTGAAAAATGTTATACATTTCTTAAATTAATGTTAAAATGCCACATGGTACCTTAAGCATGGGAGAATCCAAAAGGAAGATCAAGACATGAAGTATTATGTGACAATCACTTGACTTTTAGGCATTACTTTTAGATTATATCCATAGTTATCAATCATTACAGTTTTTTCCCTTTGATTTTTTTTTGGGGGGGGGGGGG
>QFDD01005931.1:0-16272 GCA_006871305.1 Vachellia collinsii | reverse complement strand
TGATCATGATAAGAACAAGAATTCCTTAATGTTATGTAGAAGCATATTAAGAACGTACTCATAAGTATATTGATGATGTAACTGTCAAAGAAATACCAGCACAGTAGCACTTCAATACTGGTGCACAAAATTGATGGCAACATGTTTCACCAACTAAAATACACATATATAAGTCACAGTTCCACGGTTAAAGTAATGCAGCATGGTTCTCTAACCGCCAATTAGTAAATTCTAATAGGCGCTAAAAACTTCGAGGCGGAAAAAAGCCTCCAAGCCCTGTTCCACAGGAGGAAAGTGGAAGCACGGCCACTCTCTCCTCCCAAGTTTAATCGTTTGATATTCATGAACACATAGTTGAACAATTTGCTCAAGCAAGTAAAAACTGAAAGATTTCCAGCTCATACTCGCACTGAGCAAAACATTTTGTCCAAAAAGTCTAATTACAGTAACAACACGCCTGAAACACCATAACCCAGATAAAATTTCACTGATCAAGAGTTAGGCATTTCTCCCTACCCTTCTGCATGACCATGAAGCAGCGCCTGATTGGTCCCACTTCGCTAAACGTCTCCTCCAGCTGATATTTTTCACCAAAAAACAAAAAAAACAAATATATGACTGGCAAATTCTCATCGAGCTCTACGGTTCAGATTTCAGGCGAACAGGGGAGTATTGAAAGGCATGTACCTGAGAATTGGTGAATGAGTAGGGCACGTTCGAGACAAAAACAGTCGAAGGGCAGTGCTCTTTCCCTCCACTTTCCTTCACTTTCTTCTTCCCCATGTTCGAACACAAGGAAAACGCTTGACAAGCTGAAACTTAAGTTGTGCACTATAAGGTGGTGATTAATTGCAATATCGTATCCAGGTCAGAAGAACAGAAAAGATCACTAGAAGGAAGCACCCGCCCGCACGAAGAGAGTCAAATCGAGCCAGAGCCGCGAACACAGGCGGCCCAAAAATATAAGGGTGGGAAATTCAGCAAGCGGGAGTGTCCGATTCGGGTTGCCCGGTTGCTGCGGCAGGCAAGGGGTCGGGTATATTACTTCGGAATTTTTTTTGTTTGGACTGAAGAAAATTGTATTTTAATTCATTTTTGTCAATCACAGTCAGTTTGCTTTGGGCTGTTTTGGTCCAATAGTTGTGGATTCATTTCTGAGCAATTTTAGTTACAAGTAATTTATATTTATAATTCATATACATGAGTATATATTAATGGAATTCAGGTCTAACGAAAAAGATTCAATTCCTAACGAAATCATAATTTGAATTTTCGCTATATACCTGCTTAACTTATTGAAATGCTTTTATTTATACAAATGCAGGCAACGTCACACTTGACATTTTTTTTAACAAGTATTTCGTTCTAATTTATGTTTATGACATGTTTTAAATATGTTTCAATCGTATAATCAATGTCACACCTTTTCAGTTAGCAGTTCTCATGTGCAATGGTAAAAAAAAACAAAAAAAAAACACTTGTAGTTCTGGAAAGTGTCTTCGCCTTCTCTTCACGTCAAACAAAAAATATTATAAATTTAGAGAGGCATGCATGCAACCGTACGGATTAATAGTTTGGCTAATCAGAGCCGATAGTTAACACACCGCGCGCAATTGTCTAATAAAGAGATGTCATATGAAATGGTCTCAACTCCAGAGAAATCTGCCCAATTTGTGTTCCTAGTTTAAACCTTCGTGGATTAATTCATGTTTTTTTTACCAAAGGATTAATTAATTTTTCTTGTGTTACCAGCGATATTTTTTTTTTGTTGGAATGAAACCACAACTCTGCAATATCGTCAACCGTCAAGTTCACAGTTATGGCCTAAAAGGACATCGATATCGTAGCATATTATCGTTTTTGCACATATGAAACGCTGCTTATTTTTTTTTTTAATTCCTTTTTTTGGCCACCATATCTCTTCCTCCCAACATCTGTCTTATTACTAATACTGGCAAAAAGAAAATAAAAGGGAAAAAGAACCAGCAGTTAGCATATTTTAAATAAATATTATTTACTGATAGATGCATATACGTGCTTGTTTGGAAAGTAACAAAATCTAGATTTCAAACATTGGTTTCACAGAATCCGAGGTAAGTATGTGAGAGAGTTTTATCTCGATTTGCGTGAAAGTGATTTTGAGAATTGATTCCCAAACAAGCTAGTATTTTTGTTTGTTTGTTAGATAATCAATATCGTTAAGGTTTTATTTATAGTTCAATTATTAAAACTGCACAACTTTGCACGGCCAGTAACCTGGTTACGAGGTGTAAAATCAGCAGAATCATGAAATGATGAATATGCTTATATGAATGTACGCGATAGCTAAAAACCAAATAAATAAAGACGCAAGAAAGCCCAAACTTGAAAGAGAACACAGTAATAGGAATGAGGTTTGGAGAGAGTTAAAGTTATGGAAGCATTTAGGTCTGATGTACCAACTGGTTGTTAGGACAACCAAATACACCCTTTCCGAGTACCATCCCACAAAAATTACTAACAATTTAACGAAACACTCTCCAATCATAACAAATCTAGCATCTTCTTCATTTCAATTCAAACTTAATCAGTGTTTTTATTGTTTAACAACAAAAGTTACCGTTTTATCATTATTACAATTTTTAAATCTTAAGTTACGCAGAAAGTATTGATAGATGTCTCTCTCTACCTCTCTACCCCCCTTCATCAGCTATTTCTACGTCTACATCTACTGATCTACCCCATGTAAAAAGCTGTCGAGTTTTTCACCTTTTGCATTATTTGGCATGGCAAAGTACATTTTTGACCCTCCACTGTCTGATTACTTTCACGTTTCCTTCTGGTCTTTTGGTCTTTTTATCGCTATCGCCCAGTCTGACGCAATCTCGACCTGCTCCAACAGTGATTTTGCACCAATCCCAGAGCCAGAAAAAGAGAAAAAATGAAGAAGAAAAAAATACCAGAGCACCAAAACCTCGCTGCGTCTGCAATTTCCTTTGTCATCCTTCTGCTTCGTCTTCGTCTTTATGCAGTCTCTTACTATCTCTCCTCTCTTCATCTCTTCTCTCACTTCCTTCTTAAAAACTAAAAAGGTTCATTTTTTTTTTAACTTTGGTTCGTACACCTGGTGGTCGGAGCTAGCTTCTACGCCGGCCGGTGAGAGAGACTTTCCCTTTGTGTTATCTTTCTATGACGAATTTTTGTCTTTTTGTGTCCTGTGAGCACAGTCCTGCATCACATGCGATACTGATGCGCGACATGTCCACTTTAAATTGCATTTAGCGACTCTTTTCTTCATGCTGCTGTGTTGAGTGTAGTATCTGTATGTTTGTTTATTAGGTGACTAGAGCTGTATAGACGTTGCTTTAGGAAGATGGATATGTAGGTTTGGTCAAGTCCACTTTTCTGAGTTAAAGTGGTAAGTTAGGCTTTTAGCTTGAACATTCTTCTTTTTAGTATTTGAAGGAAACAGATGGTGTTTCTGGCTTCTTTGTTTTTCTCCCTCAAACTGCTATTCTCTGTCTCTCTTGTCCAAGAGAGAGAGATCAAGTATGAACTTTCTGGTTCTGAAACCTAAGTTTGTTTGGTACTCACATATCCTCTGCAACTGCATTTTAAAACCATTTTGAATTCATTGTATTAACTTGAATTAGAATTCTACAGGAATAGATTGATAGTACTCTGCTTTTTGCCCCGTTCTTTTCCCCGGTAAGTTAGCTATCGGTGGGAGTTTCTTCTAAGCAAATGTTTGATCGTTAAGGAAATTTTTTTTTTTTGGGTACTTTTACATCCTTTCAAATTCTCGTTCGTCTGGAGTTTTACGTTGATAAATTAGCATATGACGTCCTTGAATTTAGTTTATGTTCAGTCTGATAAAATAAAGAAACAATAATTTACTTTCATATAATGGAGAAGAAGTCTTGATTTTGACGTCATTAAGATAAACTTGTTTCATGACCTTGCGATTCTATAATTGAATTTAGTTTAAGCAGAGCCAAGTCTTAAAGTTCAGCCATGAGACGAGCTCCTCTAGATTTACTTGTATATATAATTGTTGATTCTTTGAATTCTTTCCTTTCCTTCGTTTTGTTTTGTCTTCCAAGGATCTGCTTGATCGGAAAGAAAATTGCCTCCGCCCTCCAATCAATATTTTGGTTTACTTGAATATTAGTTCATATAATGACGCCTTGTTTCTCGCATCATTTCACTTGCACAAGTTTCCGCTCTTTAGCCTTAACCTTGATTTCCACAGTATCTAAATGACAAAGTTCAGTTATGACGGCAACAAGTATGCGTATTTGTAGATTGATTTTGCTTCCTTTGCTTTTTTCAGTTTACGTGTAAAGCCAAGAAAAACCTGAAATTTAAAGATCTGCATTCTGCTATTAAAAGGAGTCAGTTTCAATTACTCATTCTCTCGCAATGCTTGGTGACATGAGCTGCATAATGATCTAAAGCGGAATTCAGCTCCTGTGTTGGTATCTGCGTGGCTTTGAATAACCATTAACTTTCAGATAGCTTTTGCTTCCTTGGGTATTCCAAAGTCATTCTGTGCATGTTTGGATTAGCTTACAGCTTCTACTTCCATAAAGCATCAAGCAGAGGAGGGTTTTAAAAATATGGCAACTTATTTGCCAAATTCATATTCTGAGACACCCATTACTTCTAGTAATATAACTTTGTATATGAACACCGGTTCATATCCAGAAGCATTCTCTGGCAATTCTCAGGAACAAAATGGCTGCTTTGTGATCCCACCAATGAGTTTGTCACAATCAGCCCCAGAACAGCACGAAATCTTGGCAAATCTCGGTGGGTTACAAACTGGGGAATATGATTTCACTGCATGGAGACAAGGGAGAAATGAGATGCTAGTAACACATCCAATGGATGGACATAACTTGCAGAGCCAGGGATTATCTCTCAGCCTTGGAACTCAAACACCATCAGGAATCCAAGTGTCTGCTTTCCATGATCAAAGTTCTAATCTGAGTTTTGATTCGTTTTTAGGTCAAAATCCATCGATTTCAGGCCATAAAAGCGGCTCATCTAGGCATGAGTGTATAAAGCACGGTGAAATTTTGCCTCCAGATTTACCTGAAGCTAGTCAAGTTTTGAATAGAGGGGATTATTCTTTGCATGGGATGCCAAGTGCTTCAAGAACAATTCCTAATTCCAAGTACCTCAAGGCAGCACAAGAGCTACTTGACGAAGTTGTTGACATCCAAAGAGCAATAAAACAATCCAATGTGAAAAGTCCAAGCACACGTGAGAAGAAGGCTTCTAAGGAGAATGATGGAAGACTAGAAAATGAAAGGGCACCTGCTGATGGAGAGCCTAACCCTCAAGATTTAGCCGGCAGCGCCTCTTGTGAGATTTCGCATGCTGAAAAACAAGATCTGCAGAACAAGTTAGCAAAGCTACTGTCAATGCTGGATGAGGTATAACCTATTTTAAGTTGAGTTCTGCTCTTCTGTAAGTCCAATTTCGTCTCACAGTTGATCATGACAGTTCTTATATACCTTTAGAAGAGCCGAAAATCATCAATATCGCTATTAATATCAATATAAAATATGATATCTACAGCAGCATGCATTATTCATAAGTTAGGAACAGTGTGATTTACTTTTCAAATTCCGTACAGTGCATGCGGGGTCCAATAGTTGGCAAATTATGAGTTACATATATATGTTTTATTTTGCAACATGGAGCTACTGATAGTGGTATTCCGCTATGGGATCGGTGTTGGAAATTGCATGCTGACGGAACTTATTTTTTGGAGGAATTATAGTTTTAGTTAGCTTTTTACAAATAGCGATGTCTCCCATAACCGTCAACGCTTGGGTATATTACTAAAGACTTGGGAATGAGATAAATTTGGTAACACCTCGTTTTGCATCACCAACAGGATTAGCATATGCTCAACCCATAACTACACTTACTTGGGTGCTAATATATATAAATCTTAAGCAATAGCTGATGGAGGACTACTACTATAAACAAACACCTAACTGACACGTATCTAATTAGGCACTTGTCCAATAAATCACAAAGATTCCTATTATAATTAACTCCTAACATGTCATCCTACCATCTAACTTTCCTCTATCCCATTCTTTCATCGAAAGGCCTTGTGATATAGTACAGATTAATAGTCCATAGCATTCTAGAATGCATGCTAAATAATCTGTCTTTTCTCATAGTGGCATGCATTGTTTTCTCTACAGTATTATTAAGTGTGATCATGGTTATGACCACTTTCTAGGAAGTTCTAATGTCCTCCATTCAATTACCACAGGTTCACACTAGGTACAAACAATATTATCATCAGATGCAGATTGTGGTATCGTCATTTGATGTGATAGCAGGACGTGGAGCAGCTAAACCATACACGGCACTAGCTCTGCAAACCATTTCGCGTCATTTCCGGTGCTTACACGATGCAATCACTGGCCAGATCAATGCGACACAGAAGAGCCTTGGAGAGCAAGATTCTGCAGGAAATAATAAAGGAGTTGGAATATCAAGACTCCGGTATGTTGATCAACAAATCCGGCAACAGAGGGCTCTCCAGCAGCTTGGAGTGATGCATCATGCATGGAGGCCACAAAGGGGACTACCAGAAGGCTCTGTTTCAATTCTTCGCGCTTGGCTTTTTGAGCATTTCCTTCATCCGTATTCTTTCTCCCGTTTGCTTCTTAGATATTGTTCCAAAGGCTTTCTGTGTTTAGTTATCTAATTGCCATGTTCTCTTGCTTCACAGCTATCCCAAAGATTCTGAGAAGGCAATGCTAGCAAGGCAGACAGGTTTGACTAGAAGTCAGGTAGAAATTTAAAACCAACTTCTTAAAAAATTGCTAAGATAACTTGTATTTTAATAAGGAACCAAAAAAAAAAAGGATGTGTTGATTCATTGACATAGGAATTCTAGAGGATGGTGCGGTTATAGCGGCAGACCTATCTGATGGCTAGAGATACCATAAAGCATAATCATTAGTGACACTTTTCGCATGGTACAGGTCTCAAATTGGTTTATAAATGCACGAGTTCGTCTTTGGAAACCTATGATTGAGGAGATGTACAAGGAAGAACTTGCAGATGTGGAATTGCACTCCAGTTCTTCAACTGAAGATGTATCCAAGGTAAGCAAAAGCAATGCGAAGATCTCTGATGATGGGTGTGATAGTTCAGTAGCCGAAAAGAATAGCAATGTCGGACAAGCCAAGGACTTGAGATCTGATACGCAAACTGAGGAGCAACAAAGGCTAAGCTTTGATGACTGTAGCGCCTTCCAAGATGACACAATTGTTCAGAACAATGAAGCCAGTGCCGGGTTTGTAGCGGTTGCTCCGGCATGCCAAATGTCCGAGTTGGGGAGGTTTCAGCCAGGAAACGGCGTTTCACTGACATTAGGCTTGCAGCATTGTGAAGTTGGTGACTTTATGTCTGGAGATAGCCGTCATAGCTTTGTTGTCATGAGGGAGGATGGTATCTACAACGCAGCCGCCTCAGCCGCTGCCATTGGAGCTCAGACGTCAGAACTTGATTATGTAGCTGCTGGAAACCAGCACCAAAGGTTCACTTCGCACCATTAATGACGTGAATGATGTTATAGCATAAAGACAATCTGTTGCAATATTGTGACATGCGAAATATATAATAAAGCACAGTACTGTATCTGATAAGAGTATATCAGATACGACCATGTCGCAATCCTTAGAGAGAAAAAGTAAGTGACTGGTGATGATCACTGATGTGGGTCCTCCAGCGTGCTTGACAGTCATGTAAGACGGGCCTGTATAGGAAGGAAGCAACCCACCAAGGACAGGGCAAGAACTGTTGTATTCTATCTCGAAATTTATTGGAAGATTTGCTCGCCCAACAAGGCGCATTTCTTTAGCTCGTCATGCAAAAAAGAAAAAGGTGCAACGGTAGGATTGATAAAGTTAGACCATGTCAAATTCTCCTTGCTCTCTTTATAAACACTTGTTAACCATTTTACTTGGATTAAAGAAAATAATTAAAGTTAATTAAGGGTAAAAAACTGAGTTTCATCAACGTTGAATTTCATTAAAGATTTTGTATTAAAGATTAACAGGAATTATCTCATAAATATAATTGTAATTAACAGGAAAGACCATTGACTGTGTGTTAGCATTAAATTTACAAAACATTATGTAGGTAATTTAGTTTTTACCGTATGATCGTTTTATATTCATGCCAATGAATGGCCAAAACCTTGAACCCTTGTTTATGGCCTCTTCCACTAAGACCAATGCTTATCTCCTATTGATGAATGAGCATAAAATTTTAACAAGATTCATTCACATGAACCGAATTTTGACTATAATATTAACAAAGCTCGGAAATATGATAGGAGGGACATTAATTACTGGTCATCTCTTGAAGATTCTGCTTTCGTTTTAATAAAACCATCCCCTTGTAGCAGCACCAAATCGAAGAATGATGAACAATAATATACATCCCCATGCCCTGGACGAAGAGGCTGCCTCATAACTTAACCAAACACATGCTAATTGACAAATTAACTTTTTTCAAGTGCTCTTAGTTAACCAATTCTTCTATTGGGATGCTGCCAATATCGCAATTCATATCTGAACTCAGATAACAAATAAAGGATGTTGGTTATAAGCTAACAAACAGGCACAGGCACATACTCATTTTAGTTACCGAAGAGGCGCTAGAAAGAGAGGACAACCCACCTGTACTATCAGCACACACAATTAAGCCCCACTTTGTCCATTTTTCTACATAAGAACTTTCTCTGAAGTAATTTTAAAGGGTCTTCGTCTGATTGAAGTATACCAGAAACTTGGTTCATGCCTTCAAGTTAAGATGTAAATCATCGCAAGCAAGCCAATACAAGACCAACTTCTAGTTTGGGGGAAAAAACTGAGGGTATCAAAGGAAGGAAATGACCAATGATCTGAATTACTGAGCATATACAAAACTACTAGGAACAAGTTCTTGATTCCATTTTCTCCTACATCACATTTGGCTGTACGTTAAACTGTGCAATCGCTAAATAACTTCAGTTACCCTCACCAGAGTGCCAGGGCCTACATGAAGCAAACCCAGAATATTGTTAATGTTAAGAGAGAACTGCATGATTTTCATCTACTTCATTAAAAGGTAAAAGAGGTTACCACTGACCTATCAGAAACTGAGGACATCGAAGGAAGTACATTGCTAATTATCTGAACTACTGAGCATTTACAAAACTATAGGATGAAGTTCTTAATTCCATTTTCTCCTACATAACATTTGACTGTACGTTAACCTGTGCAATCGCAAAATACCTTCAGTTTCCCTCACCAGAGTGCCCAGGCCTGCATGAAACATACACATAATATTGTTAATATTAAGAGAGAACTGCATGGTTGTCCTATATACCATTAAAAGGTAAGAGAGGTTACCACTGACCTTCTATGCAGAACTTTTACACAATCCCTTATCAATGGACTTTGCAGAAAGGAGTCACCACATTGATCCACATCAACAGTCTCAACTTCAAAATCACGAAAACCACAATATTCATTCCATTCAAACCACATTTTTGATATTAATTCCTTCTTGAAACAAGTATCATGGTCTTCCTGTTCAGGAGAATCGGCAGCTATCAACCGATATGCAAAGACTTTCTTTGTCTGACCTGGTCGGAATGCACGGCCAATTGCTTGCCGTGTAACTGATGGATTTAGATGAACATCCAAAATAATTATGCGCGATGCTCCAACCAGAGATATGCCTTCTCCACATGCCTTGATTGAGCCAAAGAATACTTTAGCATCTGGGGAATTGTTAAACAGCTCCATGGACCTTTCTCTTTGTTCAGAACTTGATTCACCAGATATAACGAATATTTCTTTACCAGGGCTCCATCCCTTCCATTTCACAGTTAATCTTTCGAGATACTTCAAAGGCAAGAGATATTGGCTAAAAACTAGAAGCTTCTCCCCACTTGATTCACATAGGCTCAGCATTTTAAGAAAGAATTTTGACTTCACCCCATCTTCCACATCTAGACCCTCTATTTTCTCATCCATCATGTGATCAGATACAGCAGAATTCTCAGCACAATTTTCTGCCATAGGCTTTAATTTAGGGTGAAGATAAACAGCACTTCCTACAGAACTTATCTTAAACTTTCTGGATAAGTGCTTTAGTTTGTGGACTTCATGCTTTTGTCGGGGAGTAAGATTGAGTACAACTGCAAAATCCACAAGGCCGGGAAGCTCATCAAGAAAATCTCCTTTGTAGTAATGAAGTACCTGGCTTGTCATCTCACGCAAATCCTGAATGACAGCCACTTTCCTTTTAAAATCAGGGTCCTTCTGCAAAGTGTTCTCTACCAAGTCACAGAAATCCTTCACACCTGGTACATGTACTCTACTCTTGATTCGCCTGACAATGGGTCGAGATGTCTGTGAACGTAGAAAATTAGGACGCACAATGTTTAGAATGTTAAACACCTCTTTGACATGATTTTGATACAGGGTTCCTGACAGCACGACTTTCCTATGAGTTTGCACTTTGGCAAGGGACTGAACTATGTCAGTATTGTCATTCCTTGGTGTGTGTCCCTCATCTAAAATTAGAATGGAAGGAGCCTTAAGCAATACCTCTTGGCAAGATGCTGATACATGGCTAGTTCCAGTATCACAGACAATTGAAGAGAATTGTTTGTAACCTAGGAAAAGAATACTCTTCCGCTCTACCCATTGTTTCAAGACTTCCAGTTGCTGAGCCCGACTGTCTGCCTTAGCAGAGTAAAAGTCATACAGTGGAATGTCCTCCACTTGCCATCTTGGAAACTCCTTTTTCCAAGTAGTCAATATTCCCTTAGGGAGGACCACAAGGGGTCGAGCATTAGGATACTTGCCCAGAAAGCTTTGCATGAAACTAATTATCATGAATGTCTTCCCAGAACCAGGAGCATGGGCCAAGATGCACCCGCCAGGATTGTCACCCACAAGGTTTCGGACTAGAAAATTAAAGCCTTCAATTTGATGAGGTTTCATTTGGTTCATATGCCTAGGGTGAGCAGAGATTTCAGATATCACCAGACCATCTTCACCTAATTTAAGTCCTGATACATCAGGCGCTGCTCTCTCTTTGGCATTCCATGAATCAGCCATGTAAGTTCTTGAACTTTTTTTAACCTTCAACAAAATGAAAATATAAATCAGGGACTATGTTTTGAATTCTCAATCTCTCACCAGCGTCAACAAAAAGCAATCTTTATCACAATCATGAAAATTACTTATTCGCGTATAAATCTGTCCTAAAAACCATTCCAACAAGTACAAACTTGTTTCAATTTAAAGTTTAGATGTTTCAAACTGTATGCACAAATAGAATTTTGAGCATGGCAAAATAAATTATGGTTTTACCTCTCCCTTCTTTTGTGGAAATTCAGGAAATTCATAATGTTCAATTCAAAACACCTTTTTTTTTTGGGAGAAAAAAAAATTAATACACAGAAATCGCTTTACCAACTTAAGGTATAATGATATAAGGATCTAGTTGGCAAAAAAAAGATATAAGGATCTAACCTTGTACTGGAATTCGAATATGGTTTCGATTCCTCTGTCGATAACCCCACAAACGCGACAAACATAACCTAGATCATCTTTTAAAACATAAGAATGATCACAATCACCCCCATTCTTTTCAGCTTCATCATGTAGAGAATCCATAGCAACATCCTAGTGAAGGCAGAATTTTTAAAAAAATTAAAATTAGTGCTGGTCGAACTTTCAAGGATGCAATTTGTTAATACTACTAAAAAAGTTAACACTTTGATCTGATGTGAAAGATTATCCTCATTTTCCAGGAAGATGTACAGTAAAGCCTAACACACCTAGTCTACAGTTGTGATAACAATCATACAAAAGTACTGAAATCTAACTTACCATTGTATTTTTATAGATGATTCTCCTTGGTAAGGAAGTTAAGAGCATGCTTACTATCTAAACATTAAAGCAATTTTACATTTTATGCAATACATAAAAGGAATATTTCACACACAGAGAGAGAGAGAGAGAGAGAGAGCTAGAGCTGTAGAGAGCGCAACATATGGGGGACAAGAAGGGGAAGGGGAACTAAATGTCATGAATCATGAAGGCTTCAAAACAAAGTTATATTCCATAAGCATTTTTGTGCAACACCTCAAGCACAAACATGGAAAATGCTCTACAACTGTGGCTGATAAAATAGGGCAAGTCACCTTAGACCTAAAGCCAAAGAATTCTTCACATTGTTCTTGATTAAGTCAATTAAGTATTGTGTTGATAGCCTCACTCTAAAAAGAAACATTACATTTTTCATGCATGCCAACTTATCTTCCCTACATTTATCCATTCTCCCTTTCCCTCTTATTATCACCAGAAAGATAAATTACGTATCTCAGCAACCCTTAACATAGAATATTTAAGGAGCAGTGAAAATGATAAAATGCAAGGAAAATGAGCAAATACTTCAAATTGAAGTATTTTGGAAAAAAAAAAAAGAACTGAAAAATGACAAAGCAGATTAAACAGTCACATTTGGTTTTTCTGAAAAGCAATAACAAAGTAACATAATCATACTTTGGAACATTCTATTGCCATTGACATCTCCCTCCAAATATCTTCTAGCCCATCATCCTTGGTACCATCAGCTTGTGGATTGTCTTCCTCTTGAACACCAATAAAAGCACCATCTTTTCCAGCATCGCCTTTGCCATCAAGAAAAAGTTTAGGTTTTACATCTAGACTTCCAGCATGACCCCAAATAGGAGGATGATGTGCATTGGAACCATGGTACTCCTAATAATAATTGCAAATAAAATAACAAAGGAAGTCAAATCAACCAAAACAAAAAAAGATATAGCATATCATGATAAGTTGCAACACATACAACATCCACACTATTCATAAAAAGGGCAAACAGCTGCGCACACGAACACACAAAATATCCACACTGTCAAAATCCTACAATTCGAAGCAGGCTATCTCCGTATGCTGTAATCCAAAGTATATGTTTACCTGATAGTGTGTTTATGTTTGAACATGAAAGTTTAGAAAGACAATCTACATAACTGGGTCGTTTAAGGAGGAAATTCAGACAGGAGTAACTTTTAAGTCGTCTGAAATTGCACAGGTCACAGCACTACAATAGAAGTAATCATCATTATACTGAGACAGATCCTATGCCAAGAAAGAAGGAACTCAGAATTTCTCATGATTTTTGCCGTATTTCACAATAATAAGCTCCAATGCCCTCGACAATCAGCTCAATATGATAATAGAGATAAACAATATGCAGCACACCTCCCAAATATATATTTACAGAATTGAACCCTCCACTTCCACCTCCACCATCCCTCCCCCAACCTCAAAAAATAAAAAGGAGAAAAAAAAAATAACAGTCAAATAAGACATGCTTCAATCAAAGTAATTCAGTTCTTACGGAAAGAAAATGCTACACTAATACTTTCAAAATACAATGCTAAAAAACACAAACATACAATTATTTCATGCTTTGACCACTTCATGATTAACAGAACAGGTTAATACTTACAATTACGTCCTTTGTAGCAGACAGAGCAACTGGTTTTGGCAGTATAACTTCTTGAAATGGCAGACAAGGTTTCTTATCTCTATCATCTTCATCATCTGAATCAATTATTACAACAGTTGATGATGCTTTGGGAGCAGTCTTTGTCATAAGATTATCCTCCAAATCTATGATTTTCTGACAGCGAAATCATTAACTATTAGTACAAGGTATGAAGTATGTGTTAGCAAAAGTGTATCAGGCCTTAGCCCCAGTCCATGTTAGTAAGTCAACGAATCTACTTAACATTTTCACCTTAGCAGCTTCCTCATTGCGATTCATTCCGACTTTCACAAACTGTAGAAGTGCAGGATCTTTTGCAAATATAGGGCTCAATGTCTGCATCTTTTGAGCTATAAGGGACTCTATCTCCTTGGTGACACTTCCAAATTTTCCATGGTTCAGCCCATTAAGCAAATCCGCAATTGCATATGGATTGCTATAGTCTACAACATTTAATCTTTTGTGTTTCTCTGAATTAAATCCTGTTCTCAGAAAATGACAAGTACCAAAAGTTAAACAATATCAACATCCATTGATGCATTACAATTTACAAACTGCAACACTACTTCATCCACAGGAGATATGACAAAAACTATAACGTGAGGAAAAAGGAAACCTCAAGACATTTCTTCAATGATATAACAAATATTCCTCAAGGAACATAATACGAGAGAAAACAATCATAAACATACCAATGTAGTTTCTACTTTCCACTTCATAATAGCTCATCAATAAGATCAATTTTTCGGAAAAATGTTCGATGTTTTAACACTTCAGTGCTTCTAGACCCCCCATAACAAACTATACGCTCGTGGTGGATTCCATGGAACCTTAAAACTTACGAATGAAGTCAAAAAATTATTATATTTGCTTCAGTTCCACAGTGGGTTCGATTCTCTTGAGCAAAATATTTTTGCCCCAAAAATTGTATCAATCCATGCACTCAGACAAACTAGAAAGAAAACAGAGACAATGTGAATGATCACCAGCATTAGGACCATCCAAGAAAATGCGGCTAAAAACACAATATAAGAAAGCTCAGCAACTAGCCACTAACATTGTCCCGGAATATACGATTCACGTGAGAGGGGAAAAAAGAAAAGAGTCAGGGAATACCATCTGCAAGGCGTTTAGCCGGCAGCAAACCAACTTCTGGTGGCTTCATAAATGGTGACGGAAAAGCTGAAAATAACGATCAGGAACCAAGCATAAAATGCGTCAACGATAATATCGAGATGGTAATGATGTAGAGAAAAGAAAGAAGAGAATGAACCTCACTCCTCAGCCCGTACTCAAGAATGTTATACGCAAATCGTAACAGGAACAAATTCAGAAGGCGCAAAATTTCAAAACGAGAATCAATTGAGACGGGGTCTGACTGATCTTTGCTTCGGCGTGACTTTTTTTTCTGGTGGAGCAACCCAGCCAGTAAGTCGCGTGGGCTGTACTGGGTTACAGTAAAAATACGAGACTATGTGAGGGTCCAGCGGAGGTGCACAGGGAGCATGAAATTTTCGCTTGGGTGTAAATCCGGACAGGGAAGATGAAAAGAAGAGAAAATAAGAAAGAAAATAAAACAGAAATATCTTTAATTCTATGTTATAAAATATATCTGGTCTAAAATTAAATAAATATTCCAGAGAAAAAATTGTCTTGACATTAATTTTAAATAAAATATTTAATAAAAATATTTTTTCATGTTATTATTTTTAAAACAAAAGGCTTAGCTAAAAATATTAGTTTTTTTAACGTGGTGATGGTTTTAGTAATGAATTAAGAAAAATTTAAATTAGATGTTAGAATATGTTTTAAAGTTTTCCCTTCAGAAAAAGTAAACAATTCAAAATTTCAAAAAATATTAGAAGTTAAAATTGAAAATTTTAAAAAAAAACATTGAAAAAGAGTACAAAGATAGATAAGAAAATAGAATTTTCTTTCTATTTTCTTTCCAACTTTTCTTTCTTTTCACTTTTTCTATTCTATAAAACTTATTTATTTCTCTAGTTTTCTTTCCTCCTTTATTTTCTCTCGATCAAGGTAATTAACTCTCAGATTAAAGCACTGAAAGCCTAATGGGGAAAATAATTTATGAGCCCCTGGTTCGTTCATGAGTCATGACAGCAAAAATGGCTCAACAATAGATATAGAGCATCCTCACTCATCAGCGTCGACTTGATTAGCTCATGACCCTTGAGTTCTTTGTTTTTTTTAATAAAAAATGACCCTTCAATTCTCGCACCCCATAATCCGATTTTCTTCTGAGGAAAAGGCGTCTACAAAAATAATGGAAAATCAAGACAAAAATTTGTAGAAATCCATACTAATAGTTCTAAGAACACAAAAATTGGTTAATGATATTTATGAATTGTCAGAAGTAGAGTTTGGACGTGAATTTTATTTTGGAAGTCAAAATTTAATATTTCGTATTAGCTCTATATGATAAATTAATATCTCTATATATCTATAAATCTATAACTACTATAAAAAAAAATTGTAGCAATCTCCTGATTTTGAAATTTTTTAGAATTTATGAGATCCATATGAATTATTATAGGTGTCAATGAAGACCGGTATGACCTTGAAGGGAGAGCTGTACAAAAATCAGGCCTAAAAGCCTTTTTATTTAAAAAATCTATACTTCAAACTCTTGTCTTTATTCCTACTTTAGAG
>QFDD01005930.1:0-11249 GCA_006871305.1 Vachellia collinsii | reverse complement strand
CCCAGGAGGGAGAACAAAGGGGGACCGGTTGGATTAATGTTGCTGCTAGACCTTGGCCGGGTTGATCAGCGCATTAAGCCGGATCCACGTCATGGAGTAATATGGAGGAGTTGGATGGAGGGATCATTTGTGTAATACGATTGTATTGGATGGGAAACAATAAATTTTGTTTGAATATTACATAATAGCACTGCTTCATTGACTTATAATCCCGTAATGTATATTCTGTGAATTGATTATTGGTTACTGGGACTTTATGTCTCACCCTATCGTTGTTTACCATTTTTCAGGAGAGGAATTTAGTGGTTTGAGGCGTGAAGGGAAGGAGCCAACAGTTTGATAGTAACTATCACTGTAGGCATATCGATTGTATTGGATATTTTTGAGAAAAGTATATTGCCAGACTCAGAGGACTTGCATGCTTTGTTTTTATTTTATATGATGAAACTAGACCTATCATTAAAATTGGTCTTTTGGTATGTCTGAGACATATTACACTTATGTGATGAAAATATGGGAACATATATTTTAAAAAAAAAAAAAAAAAATTGTCAAATAACCCTGGTTATTTGTTTAATAATTGTTAATTAAGTTAAATGTCTTGTTTAGTAGAAAGGGTTATTTCAATGGATGGATTTGCAAGAACGCTTCGATAAAATCACAAGAACAAGGATTTTTTCTGTTCACCGGGAACTCAACTCTTTGCGCCAAGGTTCTCTTTCTGTCTCACAATATTATTCTCGACTGAAAGAACTGTGGGAGGAACAATCGAGTTTGGTTCCCATTCCTTCATGTAAGTGTAATACATCCAAGATTTACAGTGAGGTTATGCAACAACAACGTTTACTTCAATTTTTGATGGGATTAAATGAATCTCACACACAAGCAAGGAGTCAAATACTCCTGATGACCCCTCTACCCTCAGTTAATCAAGGTTATGCCATGGTCCTAGAAGATGAATCTCAGCGTATTTTGGCAAACTCTGATAAGGGAAATCCTACTGAGGGAATGGTCATGGCAGCTAGGGGGAGAGGACGTGGAAAAGGAAGGGGGAGAGGCAATCCTCCACCAGAATGCTCTCATTGTCACAAAAAGGGGCATATGAAGGATGAGTGTTGGGAGATAGTCGGGTACCCGGCAGATTTCAAGTTTAGTAAAGGCAAACAAAAACAGATTGGACAAGAAGGACGTGATTCAGCAGCAATAGCACATGTTGAACACTCTACAGCCCCCAGCTTTACCCTGGAGCAATATGAGCGTCTTTTAGAGCTCCTGAAAAGAGACACAGATACTGCTCATAACAATGCACATGCTCTAACTGGTACAGGTTTGAATTTCTCTTCCTATGATCAAAATAGTCAGTGGGTGATTGATTCGGGTGCTACAACACACATGGTTAGTAGTTTATCATTGTTAGATGAACACAAATCCAATACGGGAGTTATTAAATCAATTAATATACCTAATGGTGAAAAATTACATGTCACACATATAGGAAGTGTTAAATTGACTAATGGGCTTATCTTGAAAGATGTCCTGTATGCTCCACGGCTTAAGTTCAATTTAATCTCTGTCTCTAAACTGAGTAAGGAATGTAGATGTGTAGTACTGTTCTTTCCTCACCACTGTGTTATACAGGACCTACAGGGTGGCAGCAAGAGGGGGATTGGTAAAGAGGAAGATGGCTTATACTTGATGAATTTTGATTTGAACAATTATGTGTCTGTTAGTATAGCTGACAAATCTGATGTAAATGGACAGCCTTCTGATTCTCATTCTGTTCAAAATCCTCGTGATTTGTGGTTGTTACATAATAGACTTGGTCATGCACCACTACCTGTAATGAGGCATCTAGATATTGTGCAAGATAAACACATGGCTATGAATAAAGATTGTGGAATTTGTTTTCAATCCAAACAAACTAAACTTCCTTTTTCTCAAAGTTGCATTAAATCTACAAGATGTTTTGAATTGTTGCATATGGATATATGGGGGCCATATAAGACTCCTACACATCAAGGATATCAGTATTTTCTTACCATTGTTGATGATTATTCTAGAGCTACATGGATTTATTTGTTGAAGCACAAATCTGACACATTTACTAACATTAAGCATTTTATCTTATATGTATTCAATCAATTTGATGTTTCAATTAAAAGAATACGAAGTGACAATGGTACTGAGTTTGTTAATCATGATCTTCGAAATTTTCTTGAAGAAAAAGGGATTTTGCATGAAACTTCTTGCCCTTACACCCCAGAACAAAATGGGATAGTAGAGAGGAAACATAGAACCTTGATGCAAGTTTCTAGAAGTCTCATGATTCAATCTTGTTTACCCATCCAATACTGGGGAGAATGTGTGAGGACAGCCACATATTTGGTCAATAGGGTTCCCACCAGAGTGTTAGGATTCAAAACCCCATATGAGATAGTTTATAGAAAGTCAACAAATTATGATGATTTGAGGGTTTTTGGGTGTCTAGCATATGCCACAGACTTAACGATAACAGATAAATTTCAACCTAGATCCATTCCTTGTGTTTTTCTTGGATATCCCCCTAACCAAAAAGGGTATTTATTGCTTAATATCAAAGAAAATAAATTGTTTGTCAGTAGGCATGTTAAATTTGTAGAACATGTGTTTCCTTTTAAGACTAAAGAGGTAATGGAACAAGGGGGAGTGTCTAAGGAGATAAGGGATATGTTTCTGTTTGATGCTAATGATGATATTGCAGGTGCAGCCCCTCTGCAGTCAGGGGGAGTACAGATCCAACCAGTAATAGACGCTGGAGGTTCTTTGTCTCCACCAATTTCAATTTCAAACCTGCAAGAGACATCATGTGATACAGCACCAGTTCACATGTCTTCACGCCCAGTTCGAGATAGAAGGGCACCAATTTGGGCTACTGATTATATCTGTAATTTGATTTACTCTAATATTGTTCAATCTGATTTGAAACAAAAACAGCACAACACCAAGAGAACTAAATATCCTATTGAGCATTATATATCTTATGACAATATCTCATCTGCCCATATGTGTTTTTTGTGTAATATTGATGCAGTTTCTGAGCCCTATAGTTACAATGCAGCAATGAAAAATAAGAAGTGGGTGCAAGCAATGAAAGAAGAAATTGCTGCACTAGAGGCCAATCATACTTGGGACATTGTGGCACTCCCTAAAGGGAAGAAGCCCATAGGTTGCAAGTGGGTGTATAAGGTAAAGTATCATCCTAATGGGACAATAGATAAATATAAAGCAAGATTAGTGGCTAAGGGATATACCCAACAAGAGGGAATTGACTTCCATGAAACCTTTTCTCCGGTGGTTAAGATGATAACTGTTAGAATAGTTCTTAAATTAGTTGCTGTAAATAATTGGAATGTATATCAAATGGATGTTCATAATGCCTTCTTGCAGGGAGATTTAAATGAGGAAGTCTACATGACCATACCCCAAGGGTTTGACAATAAAAGGGACAATATGGTGTGTAGACTCAAGAAGTCATTATATGGGCTTAAACAAGCATCACGACAATGGAATGAAAAGTTGTCCATGGCTTTAGTCAATGGAGGTTTTAAGCAAAGTAAACATGATTATTCATTATTTGTTAAATACTTTGGAAGTGCTTTTGTGTATGTGTTAGTATATGTAGATGATTTGTTAATCACAGGAAATTCAGATTTGAAAATTGAAGAAGTTAAGAAAATGCTTCATGAACATTTCAAAATTAAAGATTTAGGGAATATGAAATATTTTTTGGGTTTGGAAGTAATTCGATCTGAAAAAGGAATTTTATTATCACAAAGAAAATATGTATTAGACTTACTTTCTGATACAGGAATGAGTGGGTGTAAACCCTTGACGCTACCAATGTCACCAAATTTAAGGCTTCTAGCTTATGATGAAGGGAAGAACACCAGAACTGATCTGCTCAAGGATCCTGGACGATACAGGCGTTTGATAGGTAGATTGATCTATTTAACCATGACTAGGCCTGACATTTCCTATCCTGTGCAGGTCCTAAGTCAGTTCATGCAAATGCCCATGAAGTCACACATGGCTGCAGCCTTGGATGTTATTAGATACCTAAAACAATCACCTGGCCTAGGAGTTCTTCTCAGCTCAGATGGGAATCTGAATCTGCAATGCTTCTGTGATTCTGATTGGGGATCCTGTGGGACCACGCGTAGGTCTGTAACAGGTTATTTATTGAAGCTGGGATGCTCACCTATCATTTGGAAGACCAAGAAGCAACACACCGTATCCAGGTCATCGGCAGAAGCTGAATATAGGGCTTTAGGAGCAGCTGTTTCAGAAGTGGTCTGGGCTAAAGGATTGCTAAATGATCTCAGAATTACTCAACCAAATTCTGCAAAAGTATTTTGTGACAGTAAGGCAGCTATACACATTGCATCCAACCCTGTGTTCCATGAGAGGACTAAACATATTGAGATAGATTGTCATTTTGTACGGGAAAAGGTGACAAGTGGACTGATTGATCTAAAACATGTTAGGTCAGCCAATCAAGAGGCTGATTTGTTAACTAAGCCAGTTGGAAAAGAAACGCAAACAAGGTTACTCAGCAAGTTGGGGACCTACAATGTATTTGGCTCTCCAACTTGAGGGGGAGTATTGAATTTAGAATATACTTGTATATACATAGGTATTATTTGTATTAGAATTAGTGAGAAAATTAGACACGTCAGATGCACACTCACGTTGACGATGTAAAGGCCCAATACACATAGGCTTATTTTTCTCTATACCAAGCCTGTATATATAAGGCTTGTGACTGTAAGCATTTTGACAGATTAATCAATACAACAAGAATTATTCAGTAAAGCTCCAGCTGTTATCATTGTGTCTGTAAATTCCTCCACCTCCAAATGTATCGGCAAGCAACTGCAAATAGTTCTGGCCAAATGGTCTCCTCCTCCTCCTTTCCTCTGTATTTTATATTTTTTGATAACCATACATTCCAAGGTTCTCTAAAGAAAACTCGTCTTTGTCCCGCGTGAATAATTTACCAAATCGCCTTGGCTAGAGAGCATCGTCTAGGGGCATGCATGATATTCTCATCCCCCATTAGACATATCTGACATCTTGGGTTGTCTCCAGTCCATCTGCTTGTTATAGACTTTGTTGGTAAACGTCCCTAAGCAGTCAACCACATGAACACTGTTACTCTCTCCGGAACCTTTAATTTCCATATTATTCACCATAAACTCCTTTCTTCTGTCTCCCTCCTTCCTTTTAACCAGACGTAGGCACTCACTGTTGTGAATGCCCCATCCTTTGATAATTGCCATTGGAGAGAGTTCTCTTGATCTCACTCTACATTTTACATTGACGACAAGGCCATCGATTTCTCAACGAACTGTTGCCTCGTAAAACCCGGAGTTATATATCACGTATACAGCAAGGTTAAGATACATTTTTTCCTTCTATAAGTTTTATCGGAAGAACAATTTCGTTCTAGAAATATAAAAACGTAATAATATTACCTTAATTAAACAGAGAGGAAAATAGACGTCTGCCATGTAGGGTATAATGGCACATCATGTATCCACGTGGACTAACATTACCTAGAAAAATGTATATTTTCACTTTTGAAGTTTTCTTAGAGGAGCAATTTCGTTCTGAAAGTTTTATCAGAGAAGTAATCTTGCCCTGAAAGTTTTCTCGGAGGAGAGTGACATGGACACCTACGTGTCATCTTATATAACGTGACAGATGTCTGTTTGCCTCTCTATTTAATCAGGGCAGGATTGCTACATTTTAATACTTTCAGAACAAAATTACTCCACAAAAAACTTTCAGGTCGAATATGTTCCTCCAAGAAAACTTTTGGAGTAGAAATGTACTTTAATCCTATACAATAAAGCTAAATTTGTTTCATTGTAGCCAAAACAATTTATTATTCTTCAAATCATACAGTACAATATACCACATATTGTTCATTTTTTTTTTTTTTGCCAAAACATCTTATTCTTAATATAAACTCCAATTGAAATTTTAGGGGATTAAAAAAACTAAATATATTGATATATCATGTTTTCCAAACTAATTTTTATAGCCTATAAACTGATATATAATTTAATGATATATATAAATATTTCAAAATATATATAATCTAAAAGAGTTTATTTAACTTTCATAAAATTCTAAAAAAGTCAGTTGGAGCTTATATGAACTATTAAAAACCGAATATAGTATTTCTCAATTATCAATATTAACTTCTTCATTTGAGCGGGGGGCTGAAAATTTGAGCTGCTACTTAAAAAGAGTAATGAAGTTAAGGAGTAAATTTGAGCAGGGGTTCTAAAAGGGCATTTGGCATTGTGCGCTATGCAACACTGATAACAAATCAATTTAGCTTAAAAAGGAGCTTTTGAGTCGAGGGTGTTCAAAAATACCCAATCTTCTCAATTGCGGATCTTGATGAAGATTAAGGCTAAAATTTGTGTAAAAGTTTATTTTTGCCTACCTAAGAAGTAAGAACTTAAGACATAAATAGAGTTTTCTTAGAGATTGTAAATATGTATATGATTCATATTCCCTGTTTTTGTAGATGATGCATGTGTTTTCTCACAATTGGGATTTTGGAGATGGAAGATTAACAACCTTTCCTAGAATTTGGTCTAATTACCCTATTCCCTCTTATTATGTATATGTATTCTTGATCATTTTTTTGTGTAACTCAAAATATCTCATAATCACTTTGGATTTGAAACTAATCTCTCCTTGACCCTACCACAAAGTACTCTTCTCAAAATTCAAGCTTATCTATTCTTGATTATCATTTTTGAACATACTGACAGTTCACCAAAAAATTTCCTTTTTCTTGTCCATATTCTATTTTTTTAAAAAAAAACTTAATTATATTAATTTTTACAATTATAAATGAATTAGTATCCATACTTCCTTTTTCAAATTTTTTCGCATTTCCCAACTAAAGATGTGCAAAACCAAACCCAACAGAACCAAATTGAATTCAATTTATTAAATTCGATTTTTCTCATATTTTCAATTTGATTCTAACATTTTTTTTTATTGCATTCTAGTCTGTTTAGTTTGGTTTGACTGAGCTAAACCAAACCAAACAAAAACGTTTGTGTTGAACTCTGATTGGTTGCTGATTGTGATCAATATCAATTGTAATAATATTTGGGAAAAGCCATACTATTTACAAGTCTACTGAAATGAGATAAGCAATGGCACGGCCAAGTGGCCAACACTAGCTAAAAATACGCAACGAATTTACCCGAGAAATATATGCAGTAATTTGCAATAAGAGCTTCTTGAATCTCGGAAATGTATTAAATAAAGAGAAAAAGCAAAATCCTATAATTGGAATTTTCAAAAGAAACTGATTACTTTTTGTGAGGGGCGTGGGGAGGGTGACTGTATGAACATATCACAGCTCCAAGCTATCCACAGATTGGTCATCCCAGCGAAGGATCCTCCATGAAGACAGTTTTAAAGCTCTTTGTCCTTCAAGAGACATGACATTGGGTGCTTTCCTTTGAGGAGGAGAACCAACTTGAAGACTACTCAGATTCAGAATCTAACAATTGATATGCATCCCACGGCTCAAAATCAGTCATAGAAGCAGGTGGTTTTTTGTTGGACCGGCGCCGGTTTCTCTCTCTCTGTCTTCTTTCTTTCGGCGTAGGTTCCTGTCAAAATGGAAGACTTACACAACGAATCTTGCCTCTACTATCATATAACATTCTTACTGAACATAAAAACAACTTCCTGATATCATATATTGGTTTTCATACAGAAGTTTCTAATGGATCTTATCCTAGTCCTAAGGTCTACGAAAAATATTGGCTGAATTGGAACCCATTTATAAAATATACTATGCAAATGAAGCCGAAGGTTACCTCATGTCTAGGTTGACTGGAATCATTTGATTTAGCCAAAGCAGCTTGTTGGCTCCTCCGCAGCCAGATGGTACCCAGAGAAATTAATGCTCCCAGAAGCAGAATTGGACCAACCCTAGGATCCTCAAGGTAATCGTATAGTCCAGCAAGAATTTCCAAAACTCTCTGCTTAATATTTTTCAAAGGAATCTTTTCTGCTGTTCTGGACCAGACAGGTTGAGAATCATCTTCAACAAGCCTAGGGGTTTTTAGTGTCTACAAAGGTGACAGAGTAGGTAGAATAAGCAGGCCAGAATTCCTAATGGCTCGCTGACATTTATTCATGACTTAAAAAACTTACAAAGAATGGTAGATCTCTTGAGTCACCATCTGCTATGATCCCTGCAATCCATTTGGTAATCTGGTAAAAAATGAACGAAGAAAAAGAGAAGGCATGAGAGAACAGCATTTCTTTGACATGGTTAATTCTCAGGGTATGCAAGATAATGCGTTCATAAACACTGTTATCAGTTACAGAAGGTAATGTGAAATGACTCGAGGCAGGAAGATCAGATATCATAAAAAGAACGAAACCTGTGAAATGTCATCTGCGCCATTGTACTTAGCTACAAACTGGCCTGCATGATCCCGATCATTGATCAAATCTTGGTATAGTAAAGAGTTCCATTTTGTTGCTTCCTGCGTCCTCTTATCCACAGCAGTATTACTCCTTAGGTAACGAATGACAAATAATTGAGGTACATCATTCATACTCTTCCTTTGTCCACAAGTGTCATAGCTGGCCGTAGAACCAAGGTAAAATCGACAATAATCCTAATAGAAGATTGATTATGCATTTATGTTAGCAGATTGGGCAGGAAACAGTTGCAAATAAGGTGAAAAAGGTATATTCATCCAAACAAACTAGTTATTGTCCTTACCATTTCTTAATGATTCAGTATATCTTGGCATTGAAAATAAATAAAGATAGAACAGATGAAAGAAAAAGGATCACCTGTTGTTTTTCACCATCCAGCCAAGCAAATGTCAATCGCTTTCTCTTAAATGCGTCCACAGCAGGAGCTAAGGATTCATCTTCATATGGCCCATCAGACTTGGCATGCTTTGATAATGTTTCTTGAGCCCTGCACATGGTCTATTGACTGTATAATTTACATCTGCTAAATTTTAAAGAATGGATGCTTCAAAAGACTGACAGTTGCCTATGCCCCTCGAAATAATAATAATTAAATAACCCATATTGTATATCTACTTCACTAGGAATTGAACACCATAAAAGTAAGCCCAACAATGATAATCATGACTTGACATTCTCAATAAACCCAACTAAGGATAGTTCTCAATTAAAACAGTAGTTACATTGTGGGATACATGACGGAAATTTAACAAGTACAGAAAAGAAAGAACATACTTCACGCATTTTGTTCAATTCTGGACTTAGCCTTCCTACTGCAATAGCACAATACCAAATCACTGTGTCATATCCAGCACGAGAATAGCCATGGGGATCACAACCTAGCTCCATTGATGTCACACTCCTCAGCTGAGGGAGCTCTGGGAGGGGCATGAACATGTTATTAATAAAAAAGATCCAAAAGCTGTTCAGTTCATAGAATTCTGAATTCTAAGCAGCACAAAATTAGGCCTCCAAACAACTTGTAAGTCATTATGCAATGAACAGAAGAACACTGTTGCACCTATTAGAAAGGAGGCAAAATATATACAGCATTTACAAAACCTAATAATAAAAGAATCAAAGTAAACAGACTAACTAGGGAAGCGCTGGCATCTTAATGGATGTTATTTTAAGCCCCAGAGATACATTCGCTAATAGAGACCACCCAATCCCCCCCTCCCGGGGGTAAGCTGTTCAGATGCAATAAATGCCAAAACCTTTCCAACTAAAGTTCTGTGAAAATATTTGGGGTGCAAGAGTGAAATATTTATTTTTTAAAGAAGTTCAAGCCATATCACCTCCCAATCCTCCTTTCTCAACAAAACCACAAACAAAAATGGAGATTTTATTTTTTTAGAAAAAGGGTATTTAATCAAAGAAATGGACAATCTACGGATTCAAAACCATAAATCTGACTTACCTTGCTGTTTATTATTTTCGATCAAATTCAGAAATATTGAATTGTTAATTAAACCTACAACCCAAAAATCAAGCATAGTTATTCAAATGAAGAACAGAATACAAATAAAATGGTTCTAAGGGACTACAACAAGAAGAAACAGACCATGATACACAACAGGTTTGATGCCTGGGTCTTTAAGAAATACTATGGCAGGTGCAGATTCCACCCCAAATCTGCCATCAAAATCAAAGAAAAATTTCTCAAAATACTTTATACTAGATCAAGAGATAAACCATAAGCTGCTAAATATACTTGAACAATCGTAGAGCTGTTCCTTCTTCATGGCCAGAGAGATATGTAGATTGTAGAATTAATTTCTTTAAATGTGAATTTTCGAAATTAAAAAAGTTCTCACTATACTATAGCACGTGCAGATTCCACTTCAAATCTGCCATCAAAATCAAAGCCGGAATTCTCAAAATACTTTATACTGGATCAAGAGATAAACCATAAGCTGCTAAATATATTTGAACAATCGTAGAGCTATTCCTTCTTCATGGCCAGAGAGATATGTAGAATGAATTTTTTTCAATGTGAATTTTGGGAATTAAAAAAGTTCCCACTTACGCTCCCAACCAGTAAGAAGATTCCTCTTCCCGCCAAAGAATTAACGCAAATGTAGCAAAAGCCCAATAATCTTTAGCTGCTTGTCGTATAAATGGATAGGCACGCTCCCCAGTTGTCGAGAAAAAGATGACTTTTACCTGTAAGACAGGGTTACAGGAGTATTAAACAAGTAACTTAGACCAAGATAACAAAATCTAAATGAAGATAGACCAAGATAACAAAATCTAAATGAAGATAGACCAAGATAACAAAATCTAAATGAAGATCTACTGAGGTAAAGAGCACGTAAAAGAGAACCATTAAAGATCATTTCTTTGGCTTTTGGCCACAAGCTTATACCTCTTTTGAGACTGTTGCTAAAGATTGAGTCTAAGATGGCCAAAGAATACAACATGCCAGATATTTAGTTCTACTGGAAATTGCATCACTTTGCAATCACCAAGCAAAGAATTTCAGTAACTAAGTTTTCACAGATGGCTCACAATTTCATGGCCATTAGTAGCGCAACCTTGGATAAACTTAAGTTCTCAGGATGATGATACAGGTCCCCAATCAAAAGAGAACAGATTGACAAAAAAATATATAACAAAGAATATAAAGAGAACTGCTAGGAAAATTACAAAATTAACAATATATAGAAGTTAAG
>QFDD01005929.1:0-11684 GCA_006871305.1 Vachellia collinsii | reverse complement strand
ATTTGTTTTCAAGTAGGTTACCAATATATCTGCATTAACAAGCCAAGTTTAATTGAGTTTTGGCTATATCTTTTTAACAGAGGACACATTGAATGGATCCTACATGCGGTTTGGCTGACAAGTTTCAGCACTTGGTGTTGGATCAAATTTGCGAGCATCTTCTTTATCTGATTTACTATCATAGAAACTCTAAGCAGCTCAATCAAGGACTTGAGGAACTAGCTGATAAAAGAAGCTCTACACAACATCGTATAGATGAGGCTCGAAACAATGTAGAAGAAATTGAACAGCAAGTTCTTCATTGGTTGTTCAAAGTGGATGAGATATCAGAGCAAGCACAAAAGTTTCGTGAAGAAGCGAGTCAAGCAAAAACAGAGTGTAGCTTAACTTCATGTCCCAACCCTTGGCTGCGCTATAAACTAAGCAAAAGAGCGAAGGCAATGGCACAACAAGTTGCTGACATTTCTGGAAACGCAAGCTTTGCTAGAGTTTCATATCGTGTTCTTCCTCAGTCCATGCCAAAATTACCCAATAGAGAGAGTAATAAAGGGATCGATTCAAGAGTGCCGATTATGAATCAAATTATGGAGGCTTTGCGGAATCCAAGTGTTAATATGATCGGACTGTGTGGGCCTGCTGGTGTTGGGAAAACCACCATAGCTAAAGAGGTAGAAATGAAGGAGAAGAATCAAAAGATGTTTGAACAGGTGATTTGGGCAACTGTTTCTGACGAATTCAACATTGGGAAGATTCAACAGCAAATTGCTGAGAAGCTGGGCATGTCACTGAATGAAGAAATTGAAGACATTAGAGCTTGTCGTCTGTGGAAGAGGTTGGAGGAAGAGAAGAATATGCTCCTAATATTGGATGATCTTTGGGAGGAACTCGATTTGATCAAAGTTGGAATTCCCTTCGCTGATGTTGAAAATTTTAGCAAAAACAACGAAGGCTGCAAAGTTTTACTAACTTCAAGGAATGAAGCATTGCTGTCAAACCGCATGAAATGTCAAAAACTCATAAGAGTGGATGTTTTGTCAGACGATGAAGCATTGGAGTTGTTCAAGAGGATAAATGCTAAACTTTCTATTGGCTCAAGCAGTCCTGAGTTGATATCTATAGCCACTGAGATTGTTCAGAAGTGTAGAGGCTTGCCGCTAGCGATTACTACAGCTGCCAAGGCATTGCAGGAGAAAGATGTAGATGGGTGGAAAGATTACATTGCAAGATGGAACAATCATTTAAGGAGAAACATCACAGGAATTAGAGAGGTGGATGCATCTTTGAAGTTGAGCTACGATCTTTTAAGCCAAGAGAACAAAAATATTTTCTTGCTCTCTGCCATGCTATCCCATGATCCCTCAATTGAGGAACTTCTCATGTACTCTGTGGGGTTAGATTGTCTTCAACACGTAGAAACCATGGAAGAAGCCCACGTTGGAATCTCTGATATTGTAAGGAAGCTAAGATCATTAAACCTATTTCTTGATAGCTTTTCCAATCATCATTTTACAATCCATGACGTCTTTCGAGATGCTGCATTATCAATTGCATCTCATGAATTACATGCATTCATTGTGAGGCGTAGAGCGTTGAGAAAATGGCCTGATGAAAACATGCTGAAAGGTTGCACGGGAATTTGCTTACAAGAGAGTGATATTAGTATCAACCTTCCAGAAGAATTGTATGGTCCAAGATTACAATTCTTTATGTTAAATAGTACACAACGTGATTTGGCCATATCCAACATGTTTTTCAAGTCTTCAAAAGAGATGAAACTATTGGCATTCACCAATTTGCATTTTTCGTTATTGCCTTCACTTAGTTTCCTACAAAAACTAAAAGCACTATGTCTACATTCTTGTGTGCTAGAAGATATAACTGAGGTTAGAAGCTTGAAGAAGTTAGAAGTCCTAAGTCTTGCCTACTCTGAAATTGAACTGCTTCCGATGGAATTGGCAGAGTTGACTTCTTTACAAATGTTGAATTTGTCCCATTGCTCCAAACTTAAAGTGATTCCAAAGAAACTCCTATCTAGCTTCAAAAAGTTGGAGATTTTGTACATGGAAAATAGTTTTGACCAATGGAAAGTGGAAGGGTCCAGTGAAACGAATGAAAATGCAAGTCTTGACGAGTTGAACGATTTGCCAATCTCTTCTGTAGTTATTCATATTCCTGATGCCTCTATGCTGCCAGAGAACTTGTTCCTGGCTATGAATTTAAAGAGATACAGAATACTCATTGGAGAGTGTTGGAAACGGCGTCGATTTAATCATGAAAATGCAAAGATACTGAAACTTGAGCTAGAGAGAGGTATCCATTTGAAGCGTGGGGTTCAAAAATTATTGGAGGGAGTTGAAGATTTCCATTTATATGGATCCAATGGGCTTGATAATGTTCTTTACAGTCATAAAGGAAGAGGCTTTCCACATTTAAAGCATCTTTGGATTGAACATAATGATGATATTAAATACATTGTTTTGAACTCATCACATCATGAAGTCACCTTCCCAATCCTTGAAAGCTTGATACTCCAAGATTTGAAGGCCTTTGAGAAATTATGTGAAGGAACGAGTACCATAGAATTTCATCAGTTACACACTTTGAGGCTGAGAAATTTGCCTGCTCTTATTGCAGATCCCTACCTTAAGGATAGTGCAACAAATAACGTATCAAATAAAATGCTCAGGTCACTTTTCAACAAGGTATGTTCAGATTATTTTATTCATGTTTTTTCCTTATTTTTATTCTTACAAAACTTCAAATTTAATTACCTGCAAAAATCATTTTCACTACAATTACTCGCTTTGTGATTTGGCTATTGGGAAAGTTCGCAGTTTTTTATTTTTTTTACATGACTTAAAATTAGCTAATAAAAGTGAATAGCAAACTTCATGTATTATTAAACGTTAATTAAACGTTTTATTCGTATTTTAATATACGAATTGTTCATATCACTACAATATTTATGTGAAATGTAGCATGTGATTTGATGATTAACAATTGTAATAAAATTTTCAAATCACTTTTCAACAATAAGGTATATCCATATTATTTAAATTATTCTTTTTTTAATTTCCTACAAAACTTCAAACTTAAATCATTTTAACTAGAATTATTTACGTTGCCATTCGGTATTTATGGAGTTTTGCAAGTTTGATTTTCTAATTTCATTCTTCTTTTTTCGATTTAATGTATTTACAAAAGTTACTTTCACTAGAATTACTTTGACAGTACGCTGGCTACTATAGCATTTTACAGTTTTTTTTAATTACTATTTTTTTTAATGAACTTGAAATTTGAAATTGAACTTTTAGCAATCTGTTGGAATATATTGGGGTAGATGGAAGCTTTGTTTAGACAGTTAAACAATCTTGCATGAAAAATAAGTCTATGATCAAAATTCATTTTCATTTAATCACATTTTCTTTCTGCAGGTGTTACTACCAAAGTTAGAGATATTGGAATTACACAATTTAAACATTGAGCAACTTTCACACAACTCATTGAGCAACTTGAAAACATTGATTGTGAAAGAATGTGCCTTTGTGAAATTGCTGCCCCTTCATCTGCTGAAATATTTAAGTAACTTGGAAGAATTGGAAATTGAACAATGTAGGATGTTGAAGCTGGTTTTTGATTTTGAAGATTGGAATGATTATAAAGAGATTGAGTCATCCTCAGTGGTTGTGCCGTTGAAAACGTTAAAGCTATGGAGTCTGCCAAAATTGAAGAATGTATGGAGCAATCACAATCAAGGAAATGTCTCCTTCCCAAGTCTAAGGAGTGTACTTGTTTATGATTGTGAAAGCCTCACAAATATATTCCCTGCATCTTCTATAGTCAATGGCATGCTTCCTAATCTTGAAGAGCTTCAAATATTTGAGTGTGGTATAGATGTAATTGTTGCAAATGATCGAGCTTCAGAATCTGGTACTCCTGCATTCAAGTTTCCAAGGCTGACTTCCCTTGAGCTTTCAGGGCTTCAAAAGTTGAGGAACTTTTATCCAAAGACACACACATTAGAGTGGCCCAACCTTCAACGATTATCTATTCAAAATTGTGACCTATTTGAAATATTTGAAAAGGAAGTCTCAGGTTCATCAGAGATACATGAGAAAGAGAGCACACTAAACTCAAATTATCCTCTATTGTCCCGTGATCAGGTACAATTCTAAATTAGCTATTCATTTGTCATTTCTTTTTAAAATAAGCTAATTAAAGAGTAATTATAAAGAACGCTTGAATTTCATAATTGAGTATTTAAATATGTGAATTATTCACACCACTCGAATATTTAATAGAATGATGTTTAGGATATGATGATTAACATTATAAAAATATGAATAATCATTATTATTTTAACTAACTTATATATGAAATAATTAAGGGAGAATTAGGGTAAATGACTTGAAACAAATAATATGTATTGTGAATAACGCAAAAGTTGAAACTATTTAAAAGGACCAACATAAAATTGTAAAATTAAAAATACTAAGTTACCCCTAACAACAATTTTTATTTTCCCTCCTACATTCTCTCTCACACTACGATTTTAAGAATAATACAAAATCTTAAATTTTAGTAAATTAAACAGTTTTTCTAAAATTTTATTGGAAAAAATTACACTTTATTCGATTTTTTTAAAATTATATATTTTAAAACTTAACACAAAAAATTAATTAAAAATAAAAATTTTGTAATATTACCAAAAATTAATGTCTTTTATAATTTATTATATACATTTAGTAAAAGTTATATAAGTCTAGTAAAAATAAAATTTACTTGTTTTAAAATAATTCAAAAAAATTATTTGATTCTTTTTTAATTTAGAAGAAATTTACGTGAGTTAAAAAAAATGCATGTAATCTTAATAAAATAAGAATATCTAGATGAAATGAATTTATTATGAAAATACATGAAATTAATTTATTTTTTATTTTTATAAAAAAAATTAATTCATGTTAGTGTGAATATAAATTAAACAACTTGATGTTATATTAATTGGTTAAATGACATTAATCATATGAATTCAAAACTTGTTGAAAAAAAAAATTAACTGAAAAAGATATTATGTTACATGTGATTTATAGATAGTTTTAGTTTTAATTTTAGTTATTTCTTAATTTTAAATATGGTAAATAACATAAAATGTTTAGTTATGGGCAAATTAGTAATTTTAAATTTTTATTTTGAAGTCTAATTTTTCTAAATAGTTACCGTTTTAACGATTTTTTTATAATAAATATTATTCTCTCCTGGTTCTTTATTTTAATTTTTTCAATAATTAAATAATTTTCTATTCTTTTAAAACAAGGGGGCTCTGATGCTTATCCTTTTGTCTTTAGCGTGTCGATGAATAAGTGGAATATTTTGTACCCTCTTTTTGCCACCTTTTAGGCGAAAGGAGAAATAGTATTTGTATGTCATAATGGAAGATTGAAAATAAACAATCATATTCACTTTGATAATATTTGCTATTAAATTTTTATTTGGAGATGCCGTCATTAAAGAAATATACACATTTTGATGTATTATTTAGTTGTTACATTTTTTTTAATACAAGTAACTTATTATCTATTTAATGTGCAGGTTATTCATAAGTTGGGGGAGTTGACATTGGAGGGTAAATATGTTGAGATGATAGGAAGTGGCCAATTTCCAATGTATCGCTTCCCTAACGTAAAAGTGCTTCATCTATATATTGATGAAGCAGCAACTATTTCATACAAATCATTGTCGAAGAGCTTTCCAAATCTAGAGCAGCTGCGACTGCGTGGTGATTTTGAAGAGGCTCTTGAAACGGATGATGTTGCTGCTTTCTTTTCAACATTAACTCTCAGCGGTATTTCCAATACGAGAAGCCTGTCACCATCCTTGGTTTCTTCACAAAATCTCACACATCTTCAAGTGACATCATCTTATAGGTTGACTATCTTGATGACATCATCAACTGCTCGAAGCTTGGTCCATATCACACATCTCTCAATTAGTCACTGCCATGCAATGGAGGAAATTATAACCAACCAGGAAGGAGAGAATGATGAGGACAAGGAAATCATTTTCAGCAAATTGAAGGTGTTGAAATTTAATAACATGCCAAGATTAAAGAGATTTTGTGGTTACAGTTATACTTTCAGGTTTCCATTATTGGAGAAAATAACGATGACAGAATGTTCGAAATTCAAAATTTTTTCTATTGGACTCATCGATACACCATCTATTAAAAGTGTTCAGCTGTCTAAAGAAGATGGGAAAGAACATCATGAAATTTGGGACACCAATCTTAACAAAACATTCAACCAACAGGTGTGTTTAACATGCTCAATTCTTGCTATATCCACCGTTTACAAAAATATATACTCATCTATTTAAGCGTTCCATTGTTATGATATTTAACATAATGTCGCTAATAGATGTTTCGGCTTGAAGTTTCTACTAAATTTTTAATTATAATATTCTAGTTGCATAACTTCAATTACAAGACAACATAAACAATTACGCCATAATTAATTAATAGGATGCATAGCATTAATTGTTGGGTTATTATTACTTTCCTTTTTTGTTATAGTTGATATTGTTCTTCCTTTTCCAATATTAACTATAAAAATTAATGAGATCAAAATTTTCGACACTTGTTTGATGAGAAACAAAATCATTCAGAGTTTTCTTTCTTGTAGTAGGCACATTTAACTCTGGTACAAAATATTAAATTATGTTGTGATTGAATAATATGTTTGCCCATACCCTTGTTTTACAGCGATTTGTGGCATTAAGAGAGATGGTGTTAGATAAGTACGATGCTAGCATGATAAGGGATGACCAATTCCCAGTGGAGAGTTGTCCTCAAGTGGAAATTCTTTACATAGAAGGATTTGTTGATGATGAGTGGATAACATTTCCATATACTTTGCTCGAAAGATTTTCGAAGCTGAAACAACTTCATGTGAAGGATTGTTCCTTTGAGGAGTTATTCCCATCACATGCTTCATTCCATAATTTGACAGAGCTGACGGTGTCCAGATGTCATCAGCTCGTGTATTTAGTGACAAATTCAACTGCCAAGTGTTTGGTGAATCTTGAAACATTGGAAATAGAAGACTGTGAGAAAATGGAAAAAATTGTAAAGAAAGAGAGTAGTAAAGATGTGGAAAGGGGAGGAATCATATTTAATGGGTTGAGAATATTAAAACTCCATGATCTACCAAGAATGAAAACAGAGGATTTCAACCTTGAAGACAGAGCAATTGGTGTCAGATCAAGATTACTTTTCGACCATAATCAGGTATATATATGTTCAAATCAATTAAATTATTCTTTTGTTAACTTGCATTAACTTCATTTCAAACTTATATTGCCAAAATATGTTCTTATTTTTTTCCTCATTTTCCTGAAAATTATATTCACTATAATTACTAATTTTGTTCTTTTTTTTAGTTTGGTAGTAGGCAGCTTCTGTAGCATTTTACAATTCGTTCATTTTCTAATTGCTTAATTTTTTTTAATTTGAAATTTCAAATTGAAATTTTTACAATATCTTGAAATATGTTGTGATAGATGATGATGATGATGATAGCTTTACTCAAGACATTTAAATTTTCTTTCATGAAAACAAGCCTACGCATTAGAACTTATTTTCAATTAATAATACTTTTTTTCAACAGGTATTGCTTCCAAAGTTGGAGCAATTGGAATTATCTAATCTATTAAACAATTCGATTTCATTGATATGGGGTGAGCAACTTTTACACAACTCATTCAACAACTTGAAAACATTGATTGTGCAAAGTTGTGTTTCTCTAAAATCGGTGCCCCTTCATGTGCTGAAATCTTTGAACAAGTTGGAAAAACTGCAAGTCAGCGAATGTGACATGTTGGAGATGGTGTTTGGTTTTGAAGATTTGAATGATTGTAAAGAGATGGAGTCTTCGTCAGTGGTTGTGCCACTCAATCTCACATATCTTGAAGTGCAATCCTGTCAAGGGTTGACCACTTTGATGACGTCATCAGCTGCTCGAAGCCTAGCCCATCTCACACATCTCTCAATCAGCTATTGTCGTCAAATAAAGGAAATTATTACAGAGCAGAAGGAGAGGATGAACAAGATAAGGAAATCATTTTCATCAAATTAGAGCTTTTGAAATTTGATGGCTTAAACAGATTGAAGAGATTTTGCAGCCACAATTATAGTTTCATCTTTTCATTATTAGAACGTGTAACTATAAGAGAGTGTCCTCAACTCACAATGTTCTGTCCAGGAGCCATCCATGCCCCGTTACTTAAAAGTATTCAAGTAGGTAATCAACATGGATCTCATACAGATATTTGGATGACTGATCTTAACAACACTATCCAACATCGGTTTACTATTAAAAAGGTACGTTCAACACGCTGACATTATTAATTTCTACATTTTAAAGAATTCCTTATCATCTACAAATTTTAGCATGAGATAAATATTTTATATAAATATTGAAGTTTGGACATGTTATCGTCTACCCATAAATTATAAACTTTACTTGTAATCAAATGATGATTATTGAATATGGCATATTGCAAATAGTGTAATATTGTTTGGTATATTTGCTACTAGAAAGAACAGGTGCGATAAAATGATTTAAAAGATTTTATTTTTATTTTAAAGTCTGGATATTAGATAAAGATAAGGGGTCAATTCAAAAAGATTTTATTTACAACAGTAAAATAAGAAACCATTCTTTTTAAAAATATCCTAACCTCATTGTTGTATTCCCTTCTGATAATAATAGTTTCATTAGTTGTCGCTTTTCATGCAATTTCCAGCATCTAAAGCCTAGAGCTAAATGTAAATTAGAAGGAAATTGTGATGTTTTTACCTAATTTAAATATTTAATTAAGAGGAATGAAAGTGGGCAGTAAAATTAATTTAAAGTTTTTATTCGTAATTGTAACATCCAAATATGAATTTTTTTTGGATGATGAAAAGTACAAATATTATCACAAGATGAGTGATCCATTAAGAAAGATCGAACGCTTTAAAACAACTTATTGATCCGATTTACTAAATCCCCTACTGATTGTTTTATTAATTATCATTTTATAGGTAATTTCCACAACAGAAAGCATGATGTTAAATGCGGAGAACATCACAATGATAAAGGATGTCTTTCCTCAAGTGAGAGGTCTTTATGTAGAAAGCTTCATGGATGAAGGGTTGACCTTTCCCTATAACTCCCTTGAAAGATTTCCCCAATTGCATTGGCTTTGTGTGGAGCATTGTTCCTTTGAGGAGATATTCCCTTCACACGACCACATTACTGATGATTTTATGGAGAAAATCCCACCATTTAAAGCATTACGCATTGCCCATTTGGATAAGCTCAAGAGCATATGGAAGAATGATTCTCAACGGTCACCACTTCATCAAAACCTAACAATCCTTGAAGTCAAAAGTTGTTGTAACTTGCTCAAGTTGGCACCTTCCTCTGCTTCATTCCAATATTTAAGGGAGATAAAGGTATCTGGATGTCATCAACTCATCCATTTAGTGACAAGTTCAACTGCCAAAAGCTTCGTGAGTGTTAAACGGTTGGAGATAAATGGTTGCAAAAATATGGAGGAAATTGTAATGAATGAGACCAATGAAGATGTCAAAGTTGCAATCACATTCAACCAATTGTGGATGATTGAACTTACTGATATGCCAAGCTTGAAGATGTTCTCTTCACAAATTCACACTTTCCAATTCCCAAAATTAGAACAGTTAGAAATAATAGGATGCCATGAAATGAACATGTTTTGTCGAGGAGTGTTGAAAACACCAAAGCTATCTAAAGTGAAAATAGAAGAGCGTGATATGGCATGGAAGGATGAAGAAGACCTTAACAAAACAATACAGATCCTATCCTCAACAAAGGTATGATATTTACCCACACACTAACAAATATATTGTTTCCTGAAATGTATAGAAATTTCATAATATCGTGCTTAATCATGCCAACGTTCTCTTTCTTCAAAATTACACTTTTTTGAGGCAAATTAATATTATGATTTGGTATTGCAGGAGAGCGTTGTTAATGTATAGAAGGATAAGTCCATCATCCATGTTATCATTCATGTTCAGGTTTGTTAGTTTATTATGATTTTGTTGCTAAACACCTTTCTCCTTTTCTTAAACTGTTTGTATTTTTCTACTGATTTTCCATTCTCTGGTAGTAGTTGCTTTGATATCAATAAAGCCTCATATATGAAGCCACGAAGCGTAAAAGAAAACCGCATATTCCTTTTGACATTTATATGTCATCTATCACTGAAAAATAGAGTTGCTTTGTTGAGATTTATTTCAACAGCTTCATATATTATATGGGATCAAACAGAGGAGCTGTTTGTTTGCGTGTGAATGTGTTTTTCATAAACCACTTTCACATATGCCAAATTTTCTTGCTTTATGAGTTTATATACATTCTTTATATTGTAACTGGTTGAGTTGGTTGAGAAAAAAGGGAACAATTTTTGTTTTTTTTAAAAAAAACAGAGGCATATTAAAAAATGGATGAATTCAATAATTTAATTTCCTCAACTACTTAACCCATTTTTTCATTAGATATGCTACATATTTATAAAGTAGAATTTGTAAAAAAAAATGCTTTTTTATGCATTGACTACAAAATTTTATGCTATTATAGCTAAAAACATGGATACTTATGCAGAATATAAACTTAATAGCCTTTTTCTTTTCCTTGTTGATTAATGCAGGTGCTGTTGGCAATAAAGTTGACACTTGATGAAAGAATGTGGACAATTGTTTGTGTGATGATCCTTTTGTTGAATTCTAAAATTATATGTTTTAGTGATAAATGAGACTCTGTTTTTATCATAAACTATATTTTTACCAATAATTTGACTAATGAATGGCTCGCCCTCCTTGGTCAAAATTCTATCTTTTATTGCATGGTCTGTTTTATTGTGTATTATGACTCTAATGTATGAAATACTCATGAATTGGTGTGTTGTGATTGAACAAGTTTTCATTCAACTTCGTTGTTTGTTGAATTATGTTATTAAGATTAGTTTAATGAGATTGGTCACAATTGACCATGGAGTTCCTGGTAAATGTATTAAACAAGATTCGTTTGCATGATCTGTAAAGAACAGTAATGACATAAAATGTAATGATTATGTCTATAATTTAAAATTTGTAATTAATTGAGAATTGATGGCAAGAAAATCAAGATTAGAGAAGTTTTTCTTGTCTGAATTTAAAGCTTAGAGTCACATTGATATATTATCGTTCAAATTTCAAAAGATACCAACTATAAAGGAAGAGAACTTTATTTTTTTTTGTTTTTTTTTAATTTTTGCCAATTTAAAAAAGGAAGATAACTTTGTTAGGTCAATAATAAACTACTCATTCCCATCTTTTATATACTACCTAGTGTTGGGGTGAAATTTATTCACAAATATAAAAATTTAATTCAATTTATTTCTCATATTTATTGTTTTCCTTAAATTAATTTATCTAATTTATAAACTGATGTCTAATCTAATGTTACCCGAACAGAAATATTTTGGAAAAATCAAATTGAATTTGTTACAACCAACTAATTTATTCCATTTCTTTACTCTATTCAAATAAGTTAAGTATTTCTTACTTTAAGAATTGAATATAATACTAACTAGAATGTCATGCTAATATCAGGAATCATTCA
>QFDD01005928.1:0-10005 GCA_006871305.1 Vachellia collinsii | reverse complement strand
AGGACCGAACCAGGATAAACCACTTTGCCCATTTCCTTCATACTCTGTTTTACGCTGTTAACGTTGCGAAAATTTTATCTGACCAATTCACCCCCCCCTCTTGGTCGAATCCGATCCTAACAATTCTTTCCTGAGATATCAAGCGCTGTGAACTCGAGTCTGGCAAGATTGGTCATGATTTGAACTAAAAAGAATAATATCAATTAGAATCATGATAAAATTGATGTAAAATACAATAACATAATGACTTAAAAATACAATAACATAGTTAAAACATGATGTAAAATATTAGAATTTACAAATCACATATAAAAAAAAATATATATATAAATATACAAAATAATGACATATATATATAATTAAAAGCATTAAAACGGCTATTAGATAATAAATAAGGAAACAAACAACATAAATGAGGAACAAATATTAACTGTGATAACAAAATGTAAAATAAATAAATAAAATGTAAATAATGATAAAAGTAAAATGATAATAAAAAACATAATGACAAATAAACAAAATGGTGATAAAAGATAATGAAAAATAAAATAAATAACAGAAATAAATGAAAGGTAAATAAAATGAAATAGCTTAATATATAAATGTAAATAACAATAGAATTAAAACAACAAAATATAGATATCAAATAAGTAAATAAAGTATAAATAAATAATATAATATGACAATATGAAATAAATATCTATAGAAGGGGGATGGAGATATATATATACACATCAATAAATATTAATGTAGCAATAAATAAATAAGTATATATGTGATAATATAAATAATATCACAATATGAATAAATATATAAAGAACAAGTATAAAGAGGAAGAAAATAATAATAATAATAAACAATGATAACAATAAAGTTAATACATACATATACATATATATATATTGATATATATATAAGTGATAGTGATGTGAGTATAATCAAATGAATAAAGAAAAAAAAATGAAAGATAAATTGGGAGTGTGAGTGAATATAAGTTACAAGAACAATGAATAAATAGCAATAAAAATAAATAAATAGCAATAAATGGTAATAATAAGAATGATAAATACAAGAAATTATTAAAGATAAGAAATAATAAAATATAAAAAAAAAATTAAAAGTCTCATGGCTTCAAGCCAGTGATGACAAATTAGAAGTCTCACGGCTTCAGACCAGTGATGACAAATTAGTATTATATGACTTCTGGCATATAATAAGAAGAATATAGCTTCTGGCTATATTGCATGACATATGGCTTCTGGCCATGTGATATCACAATGATATGACTTCAAGTCATATGTTAAAATAACAACAATAATATAAATAACTGGTAAAGAAAATTAGAATGATATAATAGCAACAACAATATCCAATCCTAGCCATTGAATCCGGTGTTTTAAAACATCCGGTAAAAGAATTAACTAATTCCATATAGTGGCTCACCAGATTATCCTAAATTGATCAAAAGTATATAAATTGAATATACAATAAGAGAAAGAAGAGAAAATTGTTAAAGTAACTTTGAGATAAGTATACCTTTGTTAGAACTATCGTGCTGATAACGTATTATAAAATAAGAGAGAGTTTGAGAGTAGAAGAAGAGAAAGAAGAAGAAATTGAGAGAGAAAAGTGTATTCTCTTAATCACTTGTATGTGTACAAAAGCTTACTACATTGTCCTTATTTATAGGGTTCAAGGCATTGATCACAAAGCAAATGAGTTATAAGTGTATTAAGGAACTTAATGGACAATAGGGGGTTATAGGAAACACATACTTAAAACTCTTAAAGTTGGGAGGTTAAAGGGCATAATGTCATGAGTGGAATCTCATAAGTCACAAGAACATCCACACCACACATCATATTTCATAACAATTATACACTTATTGAAATTGATGTTGGTATTTTCTATGTAACATTTAGTTGAGTGGAATGTTTATATATATGAAAGCCATGAGATACATATGGTAAATCTATGTGAATGAGAATTTCTTCCTTTGTCTCCAATATTCTCTTGCCTCACTTATCTACTCATCTCCCTTATATCAAATACTTTATTTTATAACAATATTAAGGATTAAAGATAATATACTGAAATGGAGATACTTTGCTTATTGGATATGATAATATCATCATCAATTGTTTGTTGGTTCATTTTACCTGAATATATAAGGTTTGCTTGCACAATGTTCCGAGCTTAGCTCTAATATCACCTCGTAACATTCTAGTGCCTCACTTTTGAAATTTTTTGCTTTGGACTCATAACTTGTCATGATTTTAAAATGAGTTGAAAAAAGAGGTATCCAAATTCTTATAAGGTGTCTTTTGTTTCCCTTCCTTACTGACATGAAACTTTAAAATTCACCCTTAGGGAGGGATCTGTGTTTAATACCACCCTTGAATTATCCCAGCCCTTCACTCTTAAAATTGTTGGCTTTGAGTTCATTTTATATGAATCTATTGGGTTTGCTTCATTACAACACCTTGCTAATGTTTTATGGGATGAATTAACTAAATAATATATAAAAGATAATATTTACATCAAATTATTTATATTTATTATATATAATTAGAAAATTTGATATAATAAATATAAGATATTTGATGCAAGTATTTTATATATATATATCTAAATTTTTTTATAGGCTAAAGTATACTTTTAGTCCCTTATGTTTGCATCATGTTTCATTTTAGTCCCTAAGTTTAAAAAGTACATTTTCAGTCCTTCAAACTTAACACCGTTAGTATCTTTTAACGGAAATTGCTGACTCATCAAACTTAAGTGATGACTGTGCAATAAAATGTTAACTATTTATTTTTTTATTTTTATATATTTGTTTTTTAAATAAAATAATCCTAATTAAAAATGGGAAAAGGCGTGTATTGCCATCTTCTTCAATTGCCATCAAACTTACCCAGCAATGCTTCAAAAACACCCGATCGTCGTCTTCTCTCGATGGTTTTAGGATGTGTTGTATAGCATCATATTAAAAGGAGAGAAAGGACTTGCGCACATATCATGTAATCGTTGTAACGAGATGGGTCACAGAAAATCGAAGAGGCTCTGATTAGCAATGGCAATAAAAAATGAGTTACAGGAAAACCTAGAAGGCTGAAACAATTCACATCAGAGATATAGTTATTTGTTTTAAATCCTTTTTATTTTACACAATTTAAAATATAAAATTTATTATATTATTGAATTAAAAGTAAATTGTGAGTTTGCTTTGTCAGCATTTTATTGTACATTTATCACTCAAATTTGATGATTCAGCAATTTCCGTTAAGAGAAATTAACGGTGTTAAGTTTAAGGGATTAAAAGAGCACTTTTTAAATTTAAAGGACTAAAATGAAGCATGATGCAAACATAAGGGACTAAAAGTATACTTTAACCTTTTTTATAAAAATTTCTTCTCCATCCTTACCCCCTTGATTTCCAAGAAGCTTTTTTAATGACTTTTTAACCCTCCTACTCATGGGGTAATGGGGTGTTGGCAAGGAAACAAGATATTTATGAATCAGATAAGATAGTAGATCAAAAGTTATATTAGAATCAAACCGTTGAAAAATAAATAATTTAAAATTTTTTTTATCACATATCGTTCAAGATTATCAATATAAAATAGATATTTCATTTACTCGCTGGAATGGTCAGTCTCGGAAGCTCTGTTTTCTTCTCCGTTCCCGCCAACACTTCCTTGGTCTTCTCCTATCCCTCCTCTTCCTTTCTTCGTCTCTGCTCGGTTGTCGTGTGGGTGAAGCATGGGTCGTTCATCGTTGCTCCAGAGAGCTAACTAATCGCCGTTCATCATCTGTGCCTCGATGCTTCTTCATCGTCTCCGCCGAGAGAGAGGGAGCGGGGAAAAAGAGGAATGTAGCCTCAGTGCTTCTTCATCGTCTCTGCCTCGAACCCCCCGCCGGGGGTAGTGTATGGAGGAAGTTGAGAGGACTGAGGGGTGACCAATGATCACAAAAAGCAAATTTGGACTTTTGGTGCGTTGTGATTGAGTGATTGACATGCCTAAGACTAGCTTTTGCTTTTCCAAGGAAGTGGCAGAGACTAGGGGGTTAGGAATGGAGATCGTGAGAGAGGGCATCCGTTTCAGAAGGAAATGGAATATATATTTTATGCTGATAATTTTAAGATCTGTGATGTGATTTATTTTTTATTTTTAATATATTTGATTTTGATTTGACTTCAATCTAATCACTAATCTTTGATTCACTATTGATTATCTAAATTCTTTCATTTGAAGTGTTGACTCTCTTGTTGCCTTAATTTTGCCCAACTAGCCAATTACTTTTAACATCTTAATGTTTTATAAATAAAAATAATTTTTTTTTCAATTTTTATAATTTTTTTATAGAAAAATATTTAAAAAGTTGAAAATGAGATTGATGTTTTTTATAATATTTTATATCATCCATTATAAATAAAATATCAAAATGTCATTCGACATAAAATTGCGTTGCTGACACCCAAGTCCTTTGCCAACTGTGACTCTTGTTTCTTTTCAAGTATGGGTTATCTTCCAATGAAGTGAATGTCAGACGCTATAAACGTAGGCATCCTGATTCGAATTAACATTAGTAACTAGCCGCTTCCGCTGAGGAGTTTGCTCGGCTCCTATTTTCCTTAATAAGCTAGCTGACAGCTAAGTATAGCCTGTCCTGTCATCCAGTTGAAATGTATTTTTTCCCGGCAGAAACACCTAAGCCTGACCTCTTTTCAATTGGTCACCGCCGGCATCAGTTTACAGGTATGTCATTCTTCTTCTTTCTTTTCTCTGTTGTTTAGTTTTGCTGCGACGGTGTATCTTGGGTAGGTACTAGACTATTCCTCCGTGGCAGGGTTAGCAGGCGTGTTTGCTGGCTTTAAGCCAATGTCAAATTCTGAAATCATTTTTCATGAAGCATCTTTGGGGTTTATAGTTGTTTGATTTCCAAAAAAGGTTGCCCCCCCCCCCCGGTGCATAGGTTGTCTTGTGAACTTAGTATTCACTGAAATCTGTTTTCTTCGTAGGATCCTGGGGCCTTCCTCATTCTTCCTTATATCGTTAGTTGATTGTAGCATATTGATTGATTATATTGTGGTAACGAAAAATAGTGCTGCTGACTCTTGTCATTGAAAAAGAAGTACCAACTTCTATTAACTCTTGGAGGCAAAAGATCACTACATGTTCTATATTCTTTGACTTTCTTAAATGTGAACTTGTATTGGCCTGCACAAGAGGACGAGAAGGAAAGAAACATGAGCAAAATTAAACATTTCATGTTTTATGAATATGTCCCGACATTTACTTTTGTTTGAGGGGCTTATGAGTTTCCATTATGTATTATCTTTATGAATTCATTGCTTCTGTTATCTGACTTTTTTTCCGCCATGTTACCATTGCAGTTGATTTACAATATTCTGTTATTTTCTTCTACTACAAAGTACTACGAGATGGAGGATTGCGGTAATGATTCTGCGTCATATTCTGTTACTTTGTTTTCTACACTCTCAATTTTCTTTTTATTAATAATCTTTTTGTGAAAGTTCAATTGAGAATATGAAGGAACAGTTAATTTGTGTTGGCCTCAATGTCCTTATTCGTCCTGTTTTTGTGTGCACGAGAACTATGTTCGATATTTTACCTTGTTTTCTAGCATACTATCATCGATTTTGACTCTTTACTACATAAAAAGAATTAGGATATTGATATCAACTTTCTACCTGGAAAAGATCAAATGATTGGAAGTAGTGATGTTCACTCGTCTATTATCTTTCTTCTATCGGCTTTGTTGTGTCGCTAAGTTGACAAAGGCCTGTGTATTTATCATAGAGGACAAGCATATTTCACCTCTTAATTTGAAAGAGCAACCTAAAAGTAAATGGGATGACGAAGACGTGGATGAAAATGATGTGAAGGAATCATGGGAGGATGATGATAAACCTGCTCCGGTAAGTGCAATCACAGAATATTGCTGCCATGGAAGTGGCACAATGGTTCTGTTGTTTTTTAAATATTTTTTAAGTCAACTTGTATCTCTGTTCTGGCTCATTAGTGTGCTTGCTCAGTATCATGATGCCAGTGATATTGTTTTTGTTTTACAGTATGTTTTCCCCCCAAATTGTTCAAATGGCAATTTATTATAATATGCTATTTTGTACATTATTGCTCTATCTGTTAATAACAATGAGGCTGAAATGCAAATAGGAAAGTAGTTCTTCCATGTGATTCCAATTGAACTCTGATAATATAATAAGATATCATCCTTTAAGAAGTAAAATAAAACAAAGGTGATTTGGTTGGATTGATATAATAATTGTACGTTTAGCTTGTTTAAGTTTGCATGATGTTTTTTGGGAAATAAAATTCTTAAAAAATCTTCATCAATTCATGTTTTGGATGGAAGGGACTATTGTAAAAATGTTGGTAATTTGGGTGGGTCAATTGCATTGATGTGGGTCTCTATTGTTTAATTTGTATGTAATATTAATGTCAGTTAAGTAAATCTTATGCATTTGTTATATTTGAGTATTGCTGATGTGTTGCATACCATTGTTTTTTCTGATTATGATTTCCAGTCACTAATCGGTTCTTTTTCTTGCTTTGCTTAATCATGTTAGTCACCAGCACCACCTTCAGTGAAACCTACTAAAAAGGCTCCAACAAAATCATCTGAAAAAGCTACTGACAAGAAGGGGAAGAAAGTCGTAACAGAAAAGAAAGAAGTATTGGATCCCCTCGCTGGAAAACTTCATCAACAAAGGTATTGTAGATTCCATCATTATTGTACCTGTCTGTTCTTTTTTTTTTTTTTAGTATTCTATTCTGGGAATAAATAACTTAGATCATTATGTATATTGGTGAGAAGCGTTGATATCAATCTCATGTATATGATGCAGCCATAACTTATTGGCCAAATGGCAATTAACTTGGGTTGCGAAGTGGTGTGTATTTGCGTGTCTCTGTGTGTGTGTGATGGTAATCTTCAGTGGGGACAAAGTTGCCAATGTTATGAACCAACTATTTTCTAGCTTTGTCTTCTACCTTCTGGTTCTGAAGCATTTTGAATGAGGCAATTCTGCCTCTTCAAGCAAAGAGAAAGTTTCAGTTGGTTCTAGTCGTTAAGGATGGAATTAGCACTGCTGCAACTAAAAGTCAAGTACAAGTTTTAGTTTTCAGCATTTTATTTTTGGTGGTGTAACTTCCTTGTTAGGCTTGCGTTTACTAACAATGAGACAAAGACTTGGTGAGTCTTTTGCAAAAACTTGAAAAGCAATTCTGGCAACCCAAACCTTGGTTTGGGTAAAGAATTGCCAAACAGGTAATTTTTTCCAAAAGCATTTCTGGACTAAAAACCCCAATTTGAGTGTTCCAAACCATGGTTTTGAAAAATCTTCGTCCAGCTGCTTTTTACCTGGTGGTTTCTGGTGGTTATGTCTTTAAGTAGCTGTTATTAATCACACCAACCGAAAATACCCTCTGCTTTCTCCTCTCCTCTTCTCCTTTCCCATTTCGAAAGAGCAGCATTGTTGTCACAGCCGATCTTCTTCCCTTCACAAAGAACACAAGCCGGCGAAAATCTCCTCAGCTTGGCAGACAAAATTCATGCCTTGGGTTGTCCAATCCGTGCTTTGCTTTGCATGCTTCATCTTTGAGGATTATTGGTGAGTTGGAGGTGTGGTGGTTTTTGTATCTGATTCATCTCAGATTTGACTGATAAGTAGTCTCCTCTCCTCTTCATTATCCTTTTCTTGCTTTGGACTTGCATTTCGCCTATTAATCTGGTTATCGTGCGTTGCTTTGTTGTGCTGGTGTGTTTTCATAAGTTTGCAATTTTTGTAAACGTAACCAGAATTTTTTAAATGAAAACAGTCTCCTCTCCTCTCCTCTTCCCTTTTATTGGTTCATCTCTAGGCCAAAAGAATTAAAAAAAAAAAAATCGTTGGTTCATCCCAGTGCATAAGATTTGGGGATACGGTAAGACCCAAGCATTCATGTCTTATTACAGATACGGTGTCTATTAAGCATGTCAGTTTTTCGAAAGATCCTAAAACAGTAGACTTTTTACAATGTTAAGCTGGGTCACTACTGACCATGAAGGCTTTTATCACTAGAATGCTTGGAGATTATGATTACGAGTTATATTAAAAGTTACTTGTCTGGTATTGAACCTTGTAAAAACTTTGATATATTTAATGTCTGATCTTTGATGAAATAGACTGATCTTCTTTCTAAGCATGGGAAGGTTGTATTCATCCCAGTGGATAAGGTTTGGGGATAGAACAAATAGCTTCCAGATGCATGTGACTAAGAGAAATTGAATAGATAAGATCACAGTCACTTTCGTCCCCTTGTTTTACTGTTAAATTCTTTTGGTTGCTTTTGAAATGCTCTACTTTTACCTTACTCTGCCTACATCTTTCTCATGTCTGTATTTGCCGTGAACGTCTAACACTGCTGTCCTAGCAGTCATGACTGAGCATATTTACATTGGAAAAATATGGTCTTGAGCTTCTCGATTTTACTGTTGAATATATTGTGATGAGAGTATAATCTGGAACAAGATCCCGTTGGGGCACACCAAATCTTCGTTTAGCTAATGTGTTATAAATTTTTTTAGAGAAGATGAAATGCGTATTAGATTTTGATTCAATTCCTTAATGCATATGAGATTTTGATTTCATTCCTTAGTTTTGTATAATCCATTACTGAATGACTATATAGGCCCTGCAACCCAAGTATTTAACATGTGTATAGAATATTCTGATGGAATGAAGACAGGAACAATTCTTCCAGGTCTTGACCACAGAGAAGAATACATTTACAAGATAAAGTTTTTCATGCTTTTTTGGAATTATAAAGGCCAGGGGTGAGAGTTTTCTTGATTGAGTTGTTTAAGATTGGTGTGAACGGGTTGTTTGTGGAACAGAACTAAGTCATATTTTTTTTATCCTTCAAAGTGACCGTGTTGCAAAACCTAGATTCAGCAGAGTGGCTGAATATGTCTACCAAAATCTGCCAGGTAGTTTATTTGCCTGGTGATTGAGCATAAGCGTTATCAAATCAATTCAAATTGTCTGCAAATCGCTTTTCTCTTCCCTTTTATTGGTTCATGTTGAGGCCAAAAGAATTTTGGAGTGAGCTTATATATATAGATATCTATATAACTGTGAGTTGATCATATATAAATGATCTATATTGTCATTATTGCTATGATTACTGTTAACAGTTGTATTTCTTGTATAGCATAATGTGTAAGGATAAGGTGAGAGCGTCATGGAATATGAACACCACAAAGGTGTTTATTGACTTATGCATCGAGCAAGTTAAAAAGGGAAGAAGAAAATATTCTAGCTTTACTAAGATTGGATGGAACGATATTTCTGATGGCTTCACTACAAAGACTAGGAGAGAGTATTCTAGGATGCAGTTAAAAAACAAATATGATTCCCTGCGAAAGGATTGGCAGATGTGGGATAGGCTGCATCATGAGACAGGCATGGGATGGGATAATGATAGGAAGAATGTTATTGCCGATGATGATTGGTGGGAGAAGAAAATAATGGTAATAAATTAACTCATGTGATCTTAATATTTATTTCCCATGTTCATGCTTTTGTAAATTATGTACATTTATTGGTATTGAATGTGCAGGAAGTCCCAGGTTATAATAAATTCAGATTGAAAGGACTCCAATTCCAAGATGAATTAGCTCAATTGTTTGGAAATGTAGAGGCCACAGGACCGCATCAGTGGACACCATCAAATATGACACTTCCAACCGATGGAAGTCCTGAATTTGATTTGCAAGAAGGGTTTGGAGATAGTGATGAAATCTTAGGGGCAACAACTGGTATAAGAAAGGAGTTTAATTCAGTCACGTTCGATCAAAATAGCAGAGGTAGTGCAAGCAACAATAATAATGGGAAGGGAACCAGTGTTGGAGACAGAACCACTAGGGGCTGCAGAATAACGAGCTCGTTAGGGGTTAAGAGGAGGGGTGTTGCCATGA
>QFDD01005927.1:0-17312 GCA_006871305.1 Vachellia collinsii | reverse complement strand
TCTACTTTCTAGATTTCTATCAAGAGAATTTTGTATAATTATTCTTAATCCTAATACATGATTGATCTACAACGTTAATAAATAATATTTTGTATTTTTGTATTGTGTATACCTGCATATTGTAAGTGTCAAATGTGGGGGAACCTCACTAGAAAAGTTAATTTGGAAAAGCAGTATATAAATGAATAGGTTATGTAAAACAAAAGAAGGGAAGAGAAGAGGTAGATAATAGGAAGAGAAAGAACAGATAGAAAGGGAATAGTCGAGAGAGAAGGGGAATAGAGGAAACCAGAGAAGCTAGGAGAGAAGATAACTGCCTGTAATTTAATAATCCAAAGTCTCCCTGAAAATGAAACCCTAAAGCTATTTAAAGCAAATAATGACGATAATAATAACTAATTCTGATTAAAGTCCTATAATAATAAAATACTATAAATTCAAACAAATCCAAATATCCTATAAATATATAATTAAACTAGAATTCTTTCTTATCCCATTATACACCAAAAGGCCAATATATAAGCCCACTACTTAAAAATTTCGAGTTAAGACGTGGTGTTAAATTTGTTAGTATCTCTACTTAAAAATTTCGACTTAAGACATGGTGTCAATATTAAAGAACGTTTTTGAAGGATGCAATCATAAACAACTGTAATTGTAAGATAAGTTTGAAGAGATCAATAGTTCAAGTGAAGACATTACACTTTTAGGATTATACATCTTTTTAGTCTTTCATATTGTAATCTGGATGTGGGCTCTCTGTTTCTTGAGTATTTGATGAAACCTCACTTACTTAACTATTTACTAGAGTCTTAACTGTTGATCCAATGTTTTGATGATAGGAAAACTAGAGTAGAGTTGTTTTACATGATAATGCAAGTTAATACATCGTAATATACATTTCCTGAGTTCTAGTGTCTCAAACCGAGCTAGGTTGTCATCCAACTCGAGTTATCTCACTATCCTCTAATATGTTAAAGGTAAGTTGGAGTTATGAGTTGATTGTTATTTGAGTTCTTCTACCCCGAGTTACATTACATATAACCCTAGTTCAAGTCTGTTCATCAAAATCTTGATTCTCATAACTTTCATCGAACTCTTCCAACCTGAGTCAAGGTCTTTACTGAAATGTCAATTCTAAATTTCAGTGTTTATCCACTTATTGTTATCCTTTGTAGTGAACTACTCTAAGATAAACTTGGTTTTGCCTATGAACATCTACTATTTGATATTCTAAGTATTATGCAACTACATCTTTGTTGGAGTGCTGTTTGTCAAAATCTAATTCGACTATTGAGCTCAATCCTCATCTGTGTGTTTAGAATATCAAATATAGTTGTTTATGTGCTTTAGAAAATTTATTTGACTATTGACCAAAAAAACTATGTGCTTTAGAAAATCTTGTTAACGTTTGACTTATGAGCATGGGTAGTTTATTAATAGATTTGGAGTCGTTGAATATTGTGTTTTGCATAAAATCTCCTATTCGACTATTGCTTGGTTTACATTGTCTTTATGAAAACCTTAGTTGATTACTCAATTCATTATTCAAATACCTATGTTATGCTTTTTTCATAAAAAATGTAGTAAACTATCCTTTACTAAATTTAATTGTATCTTAGTTGTTGAGACTTCAAGTTCTTTGGCTTCCACTCAATTCTCAGTCAACAATGGGATTGAGCATTCAATTATTTTGACTTCTGAACAAGTTGTACAACATTTTATAGTAGTTGGTTATTTGATCTAATATTTGAATATGATTGCTGCTAATCCTAAAAGAAAAATATTTTAAAGGGTTCAATAATTGATTATACCTTATCATATTTGAATATAATGTATATCATATTTTTTTACTTAACACTGGGATGGTTATACTTATAGCTCATTATTTGATTATTTATTGAAGTATTCGACTATGGTGTAGTTGCTATTTCTCACTAAACATTTGATGCTTTTTCCAACACCTAATTCTTGTGAGAAACATCTAGAATTGGTCTCTAATAGCTACAATATCACAAACTATAGATAGGAACCTCATTTAATTCTAATAGTTAGAAATTGCACTTAATATTCATCATTTAAACCAACCTTCTACTGCTGCGTTAAATTCTTGTGTAAAAAGACTCCAACTACCCCACTTAGAATGTTTCATTGTTCATATCCAATGTCAAAGAGATTTTTGTGTAGTGTGCAGTTTATCCCAACTTATTATGATTTTTAAGGTTGTGAGTATATATTCAAAAGGGATTTGTAAATATAATTGTGCATGTGTGAAGTGAGGATTTCACAGTTACAAAAGTTGTGCTGTTGGTTGTACTAGAGTGCCAAGAATCTATTGAATCTTGGAGAATATAGTATAAAATTCTAAAATGTGAGCTTAGGTATTGGCAGTTCGTTAGACCAAACTAATATAAATTTATGGTGTTTGATCTATCTTTCTTTCTCTCATCAGATAATTGTTCCTTTTATGTACCTTAGTATGTTTTAATGTTGTATTGAGTTTATCCGTACTTTAAACTCATGTACATACATACGTATGATCTCATTACTTTGTACTTAGCTAGTTAGATTATTTATAGCTCACTTCAATATATTTACTCGATTTTTAAATTTTTTTAATGGTTAAATATCTTTTACACAACAACGTAAGGGGACAAAAATCTCTATATATACACTTAAAATTGAATATCTTTCAAACCAATTTCCTTATATAACGTTAATTACAAAGTTGTTACAAAAATCATGAGCCGCAGACTTAAGAATATCATTAGAAGGTTGGTGGACAACCATCCATTTAGTTTCATAGCAAGTAATAGACACTGATAACATTATTATTGCTCAAGAGGTTATTCATTACATGAAGCTGAAATAGTGAAATACTGGATGATTAGCAGTCAAAGTGGACCTTGAAAAAGTTTAAGACCATTTTGAATGGCCTTTCATTTTGGATACGCTCCATGCCGCTAGATTGAATGATCATATGTGTACAGTCATCATGGCTTGTATATCTTTTTTCCTCCTTCAAGATTCTCTAGCATGGTGAAGCTTTGAGGGAATTCCACCCCTCCAACGGTTTGGTAGGGCAACCTCATCTCCCCATACATCTTCATACTATGTTTGGAGAGGTTAAGTCATATCATTGAGGATACCATTGCAAATGGTCTATGGAGTCCAATGTGGCTAAGTTGAAGACAACCGCCCCTTTCGCACATATTCTTTGTCGTTGACCTAATCTTATTTGGTGAAGCCACCTTCGACAACATTGATGTCATGTTGGATTGTATTGATAAATTTTGTTTTGTTTCTAGGTAGCAAATGAACTGAACAAAGACTAAAGTATGTTACTCTAAGAATGTTCATTTTAGTTGGCCCATGCAACTGAGTCAATAAATAGTAGGCTTAACAAGTGATTTGGGAAAATACTCAGAGTTCCTCTCATCCATAAAAGGGCTTCCTATGTTATCTTCTCCCCATTCCTATGAACCATAATAGAATACCTCCACAAAAAGACTTGTCCATCCAGGGACAGACGTGCTTAGGAACCCTAATCTCTACAGTGGGCGACACGACAAAGTTATGATGCAGGTCAATTAGTTCCCTCTCGATCAAACATGATTGAGGGGGAGCAGCCTGAGCAACCCCACCTTGTGCTACAAGGGGCCTCGCTCCACAAGTTGAGATACTTCTTCCTCCTTGGAGCCATGGCTTAGAGAAGGTGTGGACGAACTGTTAGTCACAGCACTAGACTCAGTGTCCCTAAGGACTCTCCTCATGAATGTGTCAGAATCAAAAGGAGTACCCAACATGATTGCAAAAAAATAACTCAAGAAACCTGAAGAAAAGAAAAACCCAAATGAGACTCAAGGGGATAGAGATGGAGGATACGAAATGCAAGAAGGCAAGAAATCGTATGAATACAACCCAGAATCTAGAAAGCAGGAATGCATCAAACTATTAACACAATGACAAGAAGCGCCATCGCCTTAAGGGGAAACATAGACAAAGAGCATAGGAAGATGGAAAAGGAGGGAAAACGAAGAGTCAAAAAATGAAAAATAGAAGTTGAAAAGGTGGAAGTTACGAGAAAAGACACCTTCCTGCCTGCAATCGCTGTGCCTCATCATTACACCCTCAATGAACGTGCATGTCCATGGGTTTGAATCCAACCATCAGATCTAAGAGGCTATGAACACTCCGGATGGTGGCATGTCAAGGACGAGAACCAACCGTCACTTGCACCCGTCCAGAGCAAAGTGACAGCTTGCTTCATACTCTTCACGTCCATGTGCCATGAACAGGAAGATTGAGGGATTATTGTATGCCACAAAAATGACTTGGGTCGAACCAGACCAAGGCCCAATAGAAAAGACTAGTCCAAGACCCGGTCCACCAGAGCCCCAACGATCAAGCACTATGATAGCGTAAGAGACTACATTTGGAGCTTGCGTTTGTTGCCAGCTTTCCCCAATCTCAGACCACACAATTAAGATCTGAAGATCCTGCGACAACTATCTCAAGATTCTCTGTGGTCGTTGGACGCAGCCAACGGGCAACTGCAACTGTCGACCATCTATTTATTTTTGCTTCACTTTTCATTGTAAACACATTGAAGACGTTGTATTCAATATCTCCTCTGCTTTCTCCCATATTCTGCTACAAAACACATTCGATACATGTTCATTCCCCTCGTATTTTTCTGACTCTCTTCTGCTACTAAATCTACCATACTCACAAATGATCACATCAATACAATGCACCTTTCCCCTTATTTTCTTTACCCATCTCGCATTGGTTGCAATAGTTCAATTTTATCACTTTCACGTTGTTGGTGGCCAAATTTCTTATAGCTCTATTTATCTTTAAACCTTTACTGAAATTTACCCAAACAGTATTCATTAACATGAGGATAACATATTGAAGAGCTTATGGAGATGGCAAGTTCCAAAGAAGATCAAAGTGTTCATGTGATTATTTGCCCATGGTAGGGCACACACTACACAACTCAGAGCCTGTAGTAGAATTGAAGACTTAGCATGATGTTCCTTTGAATGCAATTAAGACAAAGACTCCATGCACCTACTGAGAGATTGTATAAATGCACATGATATATATAGGGATTAAAGAATTAAAGGACTGGAATGCATTAAGTTAAATTATATTTTAATAACTGAGTTAGTCATACTCCCTCCAGGTCCTTATGACCGCATACATGGTTTAAGAAATAGGTAAAATTAGTTACAAGAAATAAAATGTAAGATATAAACCTTTTTTTTTCGAGAGTGCTCTTATTTATATGGGCCAAGTAAAGATAGAGAATTAGTGCTGAGAAAAATGATAGAAGAGAATGTATGAGAAAGATAAGGAGAGATAATATAATTAATTATGGTAAAATATGTAAAAATACAGATAATATTGAGACAACAACAAATTAGTCTTATAAAAAAGGATCAAACTGATTCAAATTTTGGTATCTCATCCTCTATATTACTGCTCGAAGAAGAATTATGATAATAAGAATGGGTTCCTTTTATCATGATTTAGAGATGCTCTATATTGTTTGTTCAATAGAATCCATCTATTCTCTTCAGTAAAGTAACCTTTACAGATCATATGCGCAAGGAAGAAATTAGTTAGCCCACCATTACCCAACTTGACAAGCTCATCTGTCTTATGGAAAGACTTTGTTTTTTTTTTTTGTTAACAGCTTTTTCTAATGTCAAGATTTATACTTCCTTACCCTCTTTGTTTCATAAACTAAAAAGTAGCTCCTTGGCATGTAATTATTCTATGATGTATCCTTATTTTCATTTAATATGTATCCTTTGATTTCCTTCAAAAAAAAAAATTTGGGATCTTATAAAAAGGATATGAGAAGAAGTAATCAAGTCAAAATTAGAAATTGATTGATTTTTCCAAGCTTTAAATTCAACGTTCTTATTATTCTACTTTGACAAACGCCCTTGATGATGAGCTGCTGAGAGAGAGAACGAGAGACATGTTTACATAAGTCTCCCTCTCGAATCAACGCTGGAAAACCGAAGACATGTTTGCATAAGTCTCACAATAATTAATGAAACATGAAGGTATAGGTGTATTCCTCTCAAATGAAATGAAAGTGTTAACAGCATGAATGCATTAATAAAAGATTAATTTCGAACCGTAGGATTGGCTTTCAAAGATGTGCTTTGGGATAATGCATAGAGAGGGCCCCTGGATCTCAATCATATTATTCGTTTCTATGGACGAGAATCGAGAGAGTCCTCATCCTTTATGTCTCCTCATTCTCCCTTCTCTTCTTTTCACATTGAATTTTTATGTGTTTCATGAAAGCTCCATCGCCTTGCAACTTCCATTTTTCTTTTCTTTTCTTTTTTACTTTTGGTGTATAGATATCTTTAGGGCTTGGTAGCTTCGGTTTTTTACAACACTACTAACAAAACCTTATCTCAGACCTTATCTCATTATATGGGTAGAATAGATAGATCATATAACGTTTTTTAGTTCAATTATAAACAAAATCCATAGATAGATTGTATTTGAAGGTTTCACTCAATAACCTTATTAAACGTTTTCTCGATACTTTCTCTATCCTTTTTAATTGGATTCCAAATAAGTTGATCAACATTTCCCATTAGTGTATTCATTAGCTTTCTCTAAACATCCCTAGACTACCTCAAATGATTTTTTTACCATTTTTCTTCTATAGTGCCACTCCAACCATTCCTTAAATAAATTCATTACGAATCTTATCTTTCATAACCATATATCCATTTCAACATTCTGATTGTGCTTGTCTTAGAAACCCTCAAAATCATTTAAAAAAGAATTTTCAGGTAAATCGAGATAAAACTAACATCATATATTTAGTTATAATTTCGTAAAATCACTTAAAATAAATTAATTTAAACACTATAAAGTATCTCATTTAAAGACCATCATTCATTATTATAAAGTATTGCAGATTGAATAGTAGTACAATAAAGCTCAACATTCACATTCCGGTTTTTTAAAATAAAAAAAAATTCACTTTGTTTTACAGCAAACAAATTGGAAAAAAAGTTGCCTTCCATCTTTTTTTTTTTTTTGATTAATTAGATCATCTAAATCAAAATACAGGTACCATATGTATATAAAACTTGTCCGAGTACTGATATTTTATTTATGAATGTGGGCATAACTTAGTTTCAGCAAGTGTAATTTTTTTTTTTTGCCCATCAGCGAGTGTAATTTTATTATTTAGTTATGTGTGACGTATTTTTAATTATTTGCAAAACAACAAATATTTACATATATAGATGATATATTGTACGATGTTGAAATCATTCATCCACTCAAGAACAGTAGGTCCTTGGGAACATATGACTCGTAAATTTTGGAATGAAAATTTTTTTTTCAGAAATTTTCCCGATAATAAAAATATTAATTTTTTTTTTAACGTCGCATGATAAGGAGACACGTGAAGCGGGACCTCTGACATGGTATTGAGAAAGTCAATTCCGTATCTGCAGGACGTCTGTGCCCTGCCAGCGTCACCCGTGGAATTTCAAGTAAAATCGAACTTTGCTTATTCAAAATTTGTTTTGTACATGAACTAAAAATAAATAAAAAAAAACTAGAACTAAACCTCTCTTACATGTTTATTTTAATTTATCAATTATTTTTTAGAATCACTTTCATATAAATTAAGATGAAATTTATTTTATATACTTATTTTGAATTGCGTATAATCACCTTCTAAAAGTTAATCACCAACAAACTATAAAAAAAACTATGAGATCTGTACTTCAAAATAATTACCATGTTAAAAGTTAACTTTTTGTAAACTAAAAATTAATTAATTTATATATTTATCATTTTTTATAAAACTAATTTACTTAATTTATAAATTGATGTATAATCTAATAATATACATGAATATTTTAAAATATATGTGACAATAAACTATTTATCTTATTCTTTTAATTTTTTTAAAAAATTTAATTAATTCTTATATTAAAGATTGAATAGTAAAAAATGAACCATATTCTAAAGTGTAATAAATGAATATAACTTGTTAATATGCGGCTGGAAAATATCAAAAAATGTTGGCAAACATGGGGGAAAAAAAGCATAGATAAAACGAGAGTGAACCCGCGCTAACCCCGCGTGATTTATAATATTATAGTGTGTTTTATAAATTGTTCAAAATATATTTGTAAAGTATTAAATAATATGATTAGAATTGTGTCTTGTACTCTTATTTAGATATCATTTTTTGCAAAAAAAAAAATCCCCCACTCATATAAAGAAAAATCATATAATTTTAAAATGAGAAGAATTAAGGATAAATCCTCTATTACCATATTAATTATAGAATGAGATATGACTAATTTTAAAATTTGTAAAAATTCATTTGCAATTGCATATTGACTGTTTTATACTTTTATAGAAACTCACTTGCATACAATAAAATCTCAATTACATATCATAGAATGTCAGTTATATAATGTGGAACCTTAGTTGTATATAGTGAAAGGTTTCATTCTACAATTAATTTGACAATAAGATATTTATCTCTAATACTCACTTTAAAATATAACAATGATTTTCTTAATTTTACATCTAAACCATTTAAAATTTGGATGATTAAACTTACGTTCTATTTAGACTCTGCAATTAAGTATAGCTATGAAACACGACAAAAACAAAGAATACTTCCCCCTTATTTTCCATGAAGATTTCATTGGCATGAGAAAAAAATTAATTTTTTGCAATGTATTTATAAAATATAAATTTTTTCTTACAAATGAATTTTTACTAAAATAACAAATCTAAAAGCATAATTTTAGACAAAAATAGGGTAAGTTGTTATTAAATTATTAAATCATTAAAGTGTAATTAAATTGCATAAGATGGGAGTTGGTAGAATTTAGAAATTAAATGAATTATTATTAACTTAGAGTCTTAATCATTAAACTAGACTTTTTATATTATATGAGATATATGTTTCTTTCATAACAATCCTCATTCCCTGTAGCTAAGAGTAGGATTATTAATTAAAAGAGTTGTTTAACTAATAAAACTTTAGAGAGGTTCATTTTAAACTCTCACACATACTATCTAATTCTACTTAGACTCCGTAGTGAAATTAACATATAATATTTTCCCCTCCCTTTACATGAAAATTTCATCCCACCAAAAAATTCTTTTGTTGTTATGAATTTTAGAAAATATAAGTTTCTTTTTATATATGAAAATGCATTTTACTATAATAAAAAATCGAAAAGCATATATAGGAAAAATGATATAACATGAAAAATATACGTTAATATAAATATTATGTATTTAACTTTTAGTTCTTATTTTTTCACGAATACTTTCTTGGGATATTTATTAATTCTTCAATTTCAATTTCATTTGCAGTTAATGTAATGCTAAAAAAAAGAGAATATCATTTATAGATTTTATATTAGATGTTGTTTTCAAAAAAATAATATGTGATGGTTAAGAAGTTGCTATGAAAAATGTTTATTTCTTTGATATAAAGCTAATATTAACCAATAAATATCTAGACAAAACTTAGATCAAGTTGGTCCATGCATCTAATCAAATTAAGTGCTGTTAGTTTTACAAGCCATCATCTAACCCCAAAAAAGTTGTTAACATAGTTAAAATTTGAAACGTTGGAAAAAAGTTTTGTTTTAAAGAAATATATTGATAGCTATTGAAAGGGATTGAAGTTTGACTTATAAAATTTGATGACTGTTGCAACTCATTACTTCGTTGTATCATTTCCTTCATAACTGGGAGATCTGCTTTCTTTGTTCGTTCAAAAGCTGTGTTTTTAATTCTTAAAGTATGGCTTGTTTTTTTAGAATTTTTGATTTTTAAGATTTTAACAATGTTTAGTAGTTAAATGATGATCTGTAAAACTAATACAACTGTCTTATTTTGATTGGCTACCTATACTTACTTGACCTAGTCTTGCATATCTATTAATATATATTTTATTTTCATATTGTTAGAAAAATTAAAACAAATACATATTATATTTTGTAAAAATTGTCATGTCTATATTGTAAAAGATATTATTAAAATGAGATAATTGTAATTACTATTTAGGGATGAAATGTGGAAAAATTGATTTAAAATTTGAATTTTAAAGATAGAAAATACTACTCACTATAAATACAGAAATGGAAAAATGGTTGTGATTAGTGTGAGTGAGTTGGATCAATTAAAAGAAGAATAAAAGACCAATCATGTTATGGAGAAATACTTACATACTTCTAGAGTGCCACGTCATTCATGCTCTGTCCAATGAAAATGTTCCAAATGTCATCTATTGTGGATCTCATATCCCATAAATTTCTCTTAATTATTCATCGTTTTCCATAATAAATATCTATTGTAATGGATTATGGAAAAATGAAAATAATTAGGAGAAATTTATGGGATATGGGATCATAATATATGACATTTGGAACATTTTCATTGAGCAGAGCATGAATGACGTGGCACTCCGGGAGTATGTAAGTATTTCTCCATGTTATGAGAAAAGGTTTTAAAAAAATAAGTTGATTAATTAATGATGATTGATTGACTGGCTAACTTATTCATTATGATTTGGGTTTTCCCTTTCTTATTTTTAGCTTGGCATACTACTAGTTGTGTGTTAATTGGGTACCATTGTTTGGGTATGATACTAAAATTTACTTAGAATATTAATAAAAAAAAGTGTCAATGTGTAAATTGTCCAATTTTCCTTAAGGAGTAATATTTCTCTTCATTGAGTTTTCTAAACTAATTTTTAATTTACTCAATATCTTAAAATATTTTTCTGTTGTATATTCAACATTCTAAAATAGTTTTTAGTGTAACTTTATCCTTAAAGTATTTTCTCACTTACTTTTTAGAATGCTAAAGGTGTTGCTAAATGCGTTAAGAAATATTTTAGAATACTCAACATCATAAAAAATATAAACTATTGAAAAATACTTCAAAATACAACCAAAATTAACTTAGGAACTAGGAAGCTGAATCTAATGTAAGTTAATCCTTTTTTGATTATTTTAATATTTTATGTAAGATACACTACTACACTGACACACCAAAAAAAAAAAAGGCGCGCAATAATTCATGATATTGTCTGATAGGCTCCATGAACAAAACAGAAACGTTCTCAAATTCTTCACTGTCAAATCCATTCACGCACCACCAGACCTCCCACGCTTTACATTTTCTAGTTCCATCTTCTCTCTAACCCAACAAACCATATCCCTCTCGCTCCAACCATGTCGTCTCTGCCTCTTTACCTCCTTCTCAACCTTCCTCTTCTACTCTTCCCCTTCCCCATTCTCGCTTCTCCAACAGAGCTCAACACTCTCATGGCTATCAAATACTCTCTCGACCCACAGAACCGCTTTCTGACCTCTTGGACTCCATATTCCGACCCATGTGGCGGCGCTTTCGACGGCGTAGCTTGCAACCAGCAAGGCCACGTTGCCAATATTTCGCTTCAAGGAATGGGTCTCTCCGGCAGCCTTCCGGCGGCCGTGGGTGAGCTCAAGAGCTTGACGGGTCTCTATCTGCACTTCAATGCTCTCACTGGGACGATACCCCAGGAGATTTCGAATTTGAGTAACCTAAACGATTTGTATCTCAATGTCAATAATTTCTACGGCGATATCCCTCGTGAGATTGGAAATATGTCCAATCTTCAAGGTTAGTTCAGAGTTTTTTTTTTTTTTTTTGTTATTTTCTCTTGAAGATTTCTGAGTTTCGATGTTTTCTTCATCTCCCGTTGTGCTTGTGTTTGAGCATAAATTACCGTTTATGAAAATTAGATTCTGTGGTAACGTTATTATATATTCAGTGATTTGAGTGGAGAAAGTTTCAGAACACACGTTTATATTCTGCATATTCGAGTACGCTAGAGTTTTATCTAAAACTTGAAAGTAATTTTATTTTATTTTTGACTCTGTCTTGTGAATTTCAGCAAACCATATCTGCTTGCTCTCTTCTACTACCTCTAAATCTTGATGCATCTAAAAAATTATTTATATTAAAGATAACGTCTAAATTAAAATTTCTCTGTTCATCACCCTCCTCTGTCCCTTTCAATCCAAATAAGTTTTTATGAGGTTTATTTGCTTGTTTTCTTGGCTCTGTGCTGGGGGCTTAATTTCATTAGCATCTGGACTAACCCAGTCATTTTTTTTTTTTTTGCAAATATTTTTTATGGTTTGTCTCAACAATTTTTTATTTTTATTTTCATAAAATTTACTTTGTGATTCTTTGCAGTTTTGCAGCTTTGCTATAACAAATTTACAGGGAGTATTCCAACCGAATTGGGAAACTTGGAGAGACTTAGTGTTCTTGCTCTGCAATATAATCAGTTGGCTGGTGCAATTCCTGCTAGTTTGGGGCAATTGCAGTCACTAACGAGGTTGGATCTGAGCTTTAATAACCTTTTTGGTCCTATTCCAGTAAGACTAGCTGACGCGCCCAAACTAGAAAGTTTTAATATTCAGAACAATTCTCTCTCAGGCAATGTCCCTGCAGGTAATAGCAGTTACAAAATTATTTGCTTTCCACTTTTATTGGGGGGCAATTTTACTGACAGTTAGAACTCTGATCTTCCAAAAAAAAAAAAATGAACTCTGTTTTTGTAATAAGTTAAACTATCTTTGATTCATAATATAAGCCCCAATTGACTTTTTTTTTTTAGATTAAAGAATCTAAATGAACAACTTTCAATTATATATATTATGAAATACTTATATATATAGTTAGATTATATATTATAGGTCAGAAAATTAGTTTTAAAAAATGATAAATACATTAGTTTATTTAATCTTTAGAAAAAGTTAATTGAGGCTTATATGAAGGAGTGGGGGTGATATTTTATTTTAACATGTAAATCTAAAGGAATGATCCGTCCACTCTCCATATCTCTTTATCTTGATAACTGCCTACCAAAATTCAATAAATTTGCTGATACACACACAGACACACACATATATGTATATATAGATGATATAACTGGCAAAAAGTGATGCTTTTTAAGATCACAAAGTCTAATTCAAGTTGAGGTAGATCAAGAATGGCTTATGTCACACTAGAGCTGATGTTTACTTCAGTTGTTATTTTCAGGTCTTATTTTTAATTTGATCATTAAACTTTCAATACTTTTGAACTTGGCTTTTGTGCGTTTTTTTTTTAGTTTAATATTTCATACTTTATTAAGGTTTCACATAAGCAGTGCAGGTTGATATTAATGTAATCTAAGTTTGTCCCCCTCTTTGTATCAATGCAGCTCTTGGAAGACTGAGAGGTGGTTTTCGGTACATCAACAATCCTGGCTTATGTGGGACTGAATTTACCAATTTAGTTGCTTGTAAATCTTTATTTGACCCTAGTAAGCCTGAACCATTTGAACCTGATAACTTTTCCACAAAGGGTCTTCCAGCATCAGTTGAACCGAAGGATGAAAAGTGCAGTGATGAAACCCACTGTAAAAAGTCATTGCAATATTCAAGATTGGCTTTGGTTTTTGGAGTGATCGGAGTTATTGTTGCTTTCACAGTTTCTGCACTTTCCATGTTTGTGTGGTACCGTCGTCAAAAACAGAAGATCATAAGCACTAATGATGCTTCTGATAGTCACGTTGACAGGAAAAATGCAGCTCCTTTGATCAGTTTAGAATATTCTAATGGATGGGATCCATTAGCCAAAGGTAGAAATACTTATTCCCAGGAAATTCTAGAGAGCTTTATGTTCACTCTAGAGGAGGTAGAACACGCTACTCATTGCTTCTCTGACATGAATTTGTTGGGGAAGAGTAATTTGTTCGGAATTTACAGGGGAATTTTGAGAGATGGTTCTGTTGTGGTTGTAAAATGCATCAACCTTACAAGCTGCAAGTCTGATGAAAATGAGTTCTTGAAGGGGTTGAAGATATTGACTGCGTTAAAACATGAAAATCTTGTTCGCTTGAGAGGGTTTTGCTGTTCCAAAGGCAGGGAAGAGTGCTTTCTTGTTTATGATTTTGCCTCAAATGGGAATTTGTATCAGTATTTGGATCTCAAGAAAGGTGATACTAAGATTCTGGAATGGTCTACAAGAGTATCCATCATCCATGGCATTGCTAGAGGTCAGTTCATCTTTGTCTTGTTTTTTGATAGACATATTTAGATGACTTCTCTGAAGTTTAAACCTGGAGAGTGAGTTTTCCTCGTTTCATGTGCTATTGAGTTTACTCATTATGGCTTAGATGAGCTTGATCTGAATTGGCTTGAGTTCATTTTCATTGAATAATCCTTGTATGCTTGATCTTCTAATTCTGTAACAAAGATTACCTGCTGTCTTACATGCTCACATGTCAATAATTGTATTACCATATGGATGGAGTTCTATAAATTACATGGTACGTCCAACGTAAATTACATGGAGCCTATATTTGCCTAACAAAAATCCTATATCCTTTTGTTACATCCTGAAATCTAGCTGTTAAGAAATATTTAACCAAACTTGTTGGCATAGCTAACCTGGCATTCATGCAAGTATACTACTTCTCTATGCCATAGCATTGTCCCTGAGTTCAATTTAGAATATGAAATCTTTTTCTTTTTTCCGGCCAGGTATCGTTTATCTGCATGGAAAGAAGGGAAGAAAGCAGGCTCTCGTTCACCAAAATATATCAGCTGAAAATGTGCTTCTTGATGCACATTACAATTCATTACTTGCAGATTCAGGTTTGCACAAACTCCTTGCTCATGATGTCGTCTTCTCCGCCCTTAAAGCTTCTGCTGCCATGGGATACCTTGCTCCGGAATACACCACCACTGGCTGTCTCACTGAAAAGAGCGACATATATGCTTTCGGGGTTATAGTTTTCCAGCTTCTTACTGGAAAGAGCGACATTTCTCAGTTATATCATTACCAGCCAGAGGCATCTGGTTTTAATGATATGGTTGATGGGAACCTTGAAGGGAGATTCTCAGAATCAGAGGCAGCTAAACTAGGGAGCATTGCTCCACTGTGCACACATGTATCGCCCCATGAACGACCATCCATGGACCGTGTAATGCAAGAACTGTCTGAGAAGTGACAGTTCACCACATTAAGCTTATCAAAATCTTGCCTCAGTCTTTGAAGTAGAAGAATTTAGATGGAATGACTGTAAAATAATATATGTAATATTATATCCTGTATGTAAAGTTTGCCAAAATTACTTTTGTGTAACTGTAAGAGTGTTCAAAAGGAACCCCCTTTTCTGTAAAATGGATGTTTTTTTTCTTTTCTTTTTTTTTTTTTTGGTGTTCTTGATATCGACTGTGATATGTTAGATGTCTAAGCTGTTCTATAAAATATGAGCTCGTTTTGTCATGCCTTCAAATGTGTCAACTTTAATTTACATGACATTTATATGAGATTTATTTCCGGTGAATAATTTATTTGTCTTGCCTTCAAATGTGTCAACTTTAATTTACATAACATTTATGAGATTTATTACCGGTGAATAATTTAAGTATCAGCGAGTTTAAATGAGATATAGACATTTAGTTCTCTCCAAATGTTTTCTTTATTCATAAGGCTACTTAAAGAATAAATATTGATTTTTCATTTACCTCAATGTTTATTTGTTGAATTAATTTTAGTTAACTCATTGGTTCTATTGTAGCGTTTGACCCACGCGCTGCTTGCGATGCCTTTACTCCAATGTAATCAATAAAGTTGTTCTTTACAAATCAAGTTTTTCTTTTTATTACATTTTTCATTTACAGTCATCCACCCCCTTCTTTGTTTTTATTTTTCTTGGAATAAATGTTGTACGTTATTTATCAAAATAAGAGAGCAAATTAAACAAGCTCTATCCTCCTTCTTCAACACACACCTCTAGAGGCAAAGGTGGAGGGTGATCAAGGATATAAAAGGGGTGCTCCAAACTATGTGAGAGCTTAGCTAAATAATCAACAATAAGAAGCAGGTATGTAGATATAAAGTTCAATAGGACCTGTCAATATTAATGAATCGATAATCTAGGATCATCTATGACATCTCTAAAAGGATGGTCCAGTCACATTCGAAATAAATCAAATTAATAGCTTCAATACAACCGAAACGAAGAACTACATTTCTACAACCTTTAGACCAACACAAATTGAGTCCACAATGGTGGGAGGGACCACTGTGAGCTGGCAACTATATTCTCAAGTCCATCTTCTCTCTTTGTGTCGAATGACATGACATTCAAAATCGATCCATCACTAGTGGAAAAAACACATTTTAGACTGCACAAAAATGGCCTTTTAAACCGCATATAAGTGCAGTTTAAATAAGGTTGATTTAAAAAATACGTACTATTTAGACCGCATGTACATGCGGTCTAAATAAAACAAATGAGATCTAAAATGAAAGTTTTTTCGGGGAAAACGCCTACTTTTAATGGGTGCGGTCTGAAAATTCCAAAAATTGCATCCACCTTTGGGTGGACATACTCTCCTTGGAGGCTTTGTCCACTGACTCTCATCCACTTCTACGGTAATCCCCATAATTGATTCCAAACATAAAAGTTTTCAATATGACATGCTTTAAAATTCTAAAGATACACAGCTCCCACACTGGGTGATATCACGTCCTCTTCTCACTTTCAACTTTTTAATAAAAGGACGTGAGAAGGGCAACTAGGTTGTTTGCAAGAGAGGCTTCCTGCTCTCACATCCAGTACTTGATGGACGTAATAGAATGATGTCTGTAACTTCTCTAACAAAAACATCCACCACGAAATGAATGTTAGAAGGCTAAAAAATTGAATGTGAGAAGTGTCTATTATAGTAGTGACAGTAATTTCAAGAACAATTTACGTTTGAACTTGTGATTATGCACAACATAAGTTCTAAAGCAAATTGTTCATGCACCGTGACCTCCTATCACAATACGAATGACAATATACACTGCAACAATTTCGTTTATGCAAATCCAGCTACTCCATGAGAAATATCAATGATCAATAAAATTATTGTCACAACATTATTATCAGATAAAATATACTTACACTATATAAACATTATATTGACATTCAATTTGATGTTTGCAAATTATGGAATCTCTCTCTGTAAACAATATTAGTTGCCGTTATTCTTTGACTATCGCTACTATTGTGCAAAAGGTTTTAATACTTCTATGCTTCTCACTTCTGAAAGAGCAACTGATGCAGGATGGGGAAGGGGAAAGGGAGAAGAGAGTAAGAGAGGAGAAAGAATAACAAGAAGGACAGGAAACCAGATGTGGAGAGAGAGAGAGAGAGAGAGAGAGAGAGAGAGAGAGAG